>ML395498.1:90928-173765 GCA_005239525.1 Nicotiana knightiana | reverse complement strand
GGGGGGGGGGGAGTAGTCTCTAGTGTTAATTAAGGCAAGAAGGGATCTGAACCGTTGATTAAAAATGATCAACGGTCCAGATTAAAAGGTGAAGTGGGTCAGATTGATTTAAGTGGATTGGGCCTGGGGTTTGGGTTGTTTTAATTGGGGTTGGGGTCAGGTTTATTTAGGCTAAAATCGAAATAAATTAGGCCATTTGTTAAATACCCAATCAAATTTATAAAACAGATAACAATTGTAAAAAATGAATTTCTTGCGTAGATAAAAATGCTTATTTGTATTTGTAAAATACCAATGATTAATTTGGGTAAAAAGAATATAAAATCATATGATTGAGCTATAATTGAAAATTTATTGCAATTATAGCCAAAAGATGCCAATTTGGCTAAGTATGAAATAATATGGTCTTAACAAGACCAAAAAAATTAAATTAAATCAAGAAATGCTTTGTGATGCAGTTTTGTGATCATTTATTGGAAATAAAATGCTGGATAAATTAATGAAAATATAGAAAAATTGTGGCAAACTACCAATTGCTATTAATGCATGATTTTGAATATATATATGCAATTTAAAATATTTTTGGAAAAAATTGGGTATCAACAACTGCTCCTCTTTACCCGGAAAGGATGAAAGAGTTTATCGGGTAAAGACATGATGGCCATATTGACTGAGCGAAACGGTTTGGAGAGATTTAGGCCGCACCCTGGCTTCTGAGCTACCTACATATCCCTGATTTTACAGGAATCAGGCCGTATGTAGTCCAGATTCATCGACGAAGTATACCGCTGAAACCATCACAAGAACAGACATAGCATCTTGGGATGGGCGGATGAACGGTTTATGAAATATCGGGTTCAAGACAGTTGGGAGAACTGGAGCGGGATTACTCCTGCTGGGATAGCCGCTTCTCGCCTAGTTACCTGCAAATACAAGCAATACAGGCGTATACTATGCATAAATTTAAACATGATGCAAGTACCCGTTGGACTATGAAAACTGTCTTTGGACGGTTAGCGATGACGTCCTTAGACCATGATGTCCCGAGCCATGAATTGTTTGATGAGAGATTCGCAGGCCATGAAATGATGTTCTCAGGCTATGAAGACGGTGCCTCCGAACTATGACGCCTTTGAATAATGATATGCAATATTGAGAGAGATCCTTAGGCCATGACATGGTGTCTTCCGGCTATGAGGATGATGCTGTTAGACTATGACGCCTTTGGACAGGTTGGTGATATTTCAATCCATGGTATGCAATAACATAATGCTGACAGAACAGAGCTTAGTCTTGGGAAATGGAGGGCATCTTAGCCCGAAAGAGGAGCGAAGTAAATAATGTTGGAGAGACAGTGCTTAGTCTCGATGAAAAGAATGTAAATCGGAGGCAGAGATTAGCCTCATGCAGGTATGGAGATAGAGCTTAGTCTCATGCAAATGAAGGGAGATATTAGCCTTGTGCCAATGCGGAGGTAGAGCTTAACCTCATGCAAGGTGGAGACAGAGCTTAATCTTATGCAAATGAAGGCATAAATTAGCCTTATGCAAAAGGAAGGCAGAGATTAGCCTTATGCAGGTGGGGGAGGTAGAGCTTAAGCTCATGTGGGATGAAGGCAGAGCTTAGCCTTATGCAAGGGAGGGCAACGTTTAGCCTTATGCAGAAAGTAGAATGAATAGCAGATAGTAGCGGAATTTCTTAGCTGGTAGAAGATTTCTGTAACGTGATTGTTGTGAGGATTGTGACTTTGAGGCACGTCTATGCTTTGTCCCTACATTCAAAGAAAAATCATGAGTTTTGTAGACGGGGGAGGTTGATTCGTGCCTCCGCTGGCTTTCTTGCTTCGCTCTGCTTGGTCTGATGATTCTGCTTGCATCATTGGGGTAGCGTTTGCTAAACAAAGCTATATTTTGAAAACGTGCATTATTTTATAAAGACATAGTAAAAATATATTTTTAGAAATTTAGATGAACCGATAGAACGTGACATGGTTCGAGACATTGCAATCAATCAAACTATAGAATTTTGAGGGTCCTCCTCAAAATTCTACCCCAGTTAGATGGTTGATGATTCTGATCGTTATACATGCTGGAAATTTGAGGGTCCTCTTCAAAATTCTACCCTAGTTTCCAATAGCGGGAAAAATGTGATTTTTATTGAATTATGACCGAACCCATAGGGCTGCCTACGTATCCCCTCTTAAACGGGAATCAGGTCAGGCGTAGTTCAATTTACATCCTTGAAGAAAAGCATAGAGTTACACATAGTATCACGTGACTATGCATGAATTGATTGGATTGGGCCAAACTTCTCCGTCCATTTCTGCAAGTATGAGAGCTCCTCCTGTCAATACTCGGTGAACCATATACGGACCTTGCCAGTTGGGAGAACTTTGGCTTCGTCTTGATATGGAAAGATCTTCTTTAACACCAGCTGCCCTGGTGTGAAATGTCTTGGCTTGACTCTCTTGTTGAAGGCTCTGGACATTATATTCTAATAAAGTTGACCATAACATATTGCATTCATCCTTTTCCCATCTATGAGGGCCAACTGCTCGTAGCGGCCTTTTATCCATTTTGTGTCACTGAGCTCACCTTGTTGTATGATTCTTAAGGCAGGGATCTCCACTTCGGCAGAGATAACAACTTCGGTACCATAAGCCAGTAAATAAGGAGTTTCCCTGGTTGATGTGCGGACTGTGGTGCGGTATCTCAATAAGGCGAATGATAATTTTTCATGCCACTGTTTGTGCTTTTCTATCATCTTCCTCAATATCTTTTTGATGTTCTTGTTGGCGGCTTCCACAACTCCATTCATCTGTTGTCTATAGGCTGTTGAATTCATGTGTTTGATTTTGAAAGTCTCGCACATGGCTTTCTTCAGATCACTGTTGAGATTGGAGCCGTTGTCGGTGATGATTGACTCCGGAACCCCAAACCGACAAATGATACGGTCACGGACAAAGTCTATCACGACTTTCTTAGTCAATGCTTTGTATGATGCCTTCGACCCATTTGGTGAAGTAATCAATAGCTACTAGGATGAACCTGTGCCCATTTGAGGCTGTGGGCTCGATTGGTCCAATAACGTCCATTCCCCAGGCGACAAACGGCCAAGGTGAGCTTGTTGCATTGAGCTCATTTGGGGATACCTTTATCATATCTGCATGTACCTAACATTGATGGCATTTCCAGACATATTGGATGCAGTCCCTTTTCATGGTCATCCAGAAGTAACCGGCTTTGAGTATTTTCTTTTCTAAGACAAAACATTCATGTGTGGGCCACAGGTCCCAACATGTGTTTCTTCGAGTAGTCCGGAAGCTTCCTTTGCATCGACACATCTCAATAATCCCAAGTCGGGAGTTCTCCTGTATAGGTTTCCTTTGCTGAGAAAGAAATTGTTGGACAATCTTCGGAGCATGCGTTTCTGAGTGTGATTTGCAAGCTCTGGGTACTCTCCCTTCGACAAATATTCCCTGATGTCGTGAAACCATGATCTCCCATCTGCTTCTTCTTCAATGTGGGCACAGTATGCCGGTTGGCTATGGATATTTACTCGAATAGGATCAATGAAGTTCGTATCTGGGTGCTGTATCATGGATGATAGTGTGGCCAATGCATCGACAAACTCGTTATGAATTCTGGGGAAGTGCCAAAATTCTGTCTTTGTGAACCTTTTCCTCAATTCCTGCACATGGTGCAGATATGGCAATATCTTGGAATTCTTGGTAGCCCATTCTCCTTGTACTTGGTGTATTAGCAGATCTGAGTCACCAATTACTAGCAACTCCCGGATATTCATGTCAATGGCCATATTGAGCTCTAAGATGCAGGCCTCATATTCTGCCATATTGTTGGTGCAGGAAAATATGAGTTTGGAAGATACCGGGTAGTGCTGACCTATTTCCGATATCAAGACAGCTCCAATGCCGACTCCTCTGAAGTTGGCTGCTCCATCGAAGAACATTCTCCGCCCATCATAGGATTCTGCAATGTCTTCCCCTATGAATGGCACTTCTTCGTCGGGAAAATACGTTTTCTCAGTGTCTTCCTCTTCCATTCAAATCTGGTGGTAACCAGCAAAACAATTCACGAATGACTGAAGTTCATGCTTTGCACAATTGTCAATCAAGATGTGTATGTTCGGAGAGGAAAATCATCCTTCGGACTGGCCCAGTTGAGATCCCGGTAGTCGACACAATCTCTGACCTTTCCATCTTTCTTGGGTACTGGCACGATGTTGGTTAACCATGTCGGATATTCAATTACCCTGAGAACCTTGGCGTTGATTTGCTTGGTAACTTCCTCTTTGATTTTCAGACTCATATTAGGCTTGAATTTTCTAAGCTTCTGCTTTACCGACGGGCACATTGGATTGGTTGGTAACTTGTGAGCCACAATGTACGTAGTTAGACCAGCCATGTCATCGTACGACCATGAAAATATGTCTTCATACTCTTTCAAGAATTGTGTGTATTCCATTTTCTCTTATGGCGATAGATATATGCTGATGCAAGTTTCTTTGACAGTTTCTGAATCTCCCAGGTTGACTATCTCGGTTTCGTCCAGATTAGACTTAGGTATATTTTCAAAATCCTCAACTTCTCTGATAATTTCATCGAGTATGGTATCTTCTTCCTCTGAATCACTGTCCCTTTGTTGCGTTGTCTCATTGCATGTCACAATCATTCGTTCATCAAGACATGAAATAGTAATGTTGTAAGATTAAATAATTAGAGAAAATGATAATAAATGAATACAAATTCGTTGAAACATAAAAGTGATTTTTGAGTGTTTTTTGGAACATTGGAGATTTTATTGGAAAATGCGAAAAATGAAAAAGGCAAAAAGGAAATCATTAGCAAAATGAAATAAACAATGCTTGTTCAGCCTTGCTACCCCGGGACTCGTCGGGCCCTGGATGGTTTGACAGTCCAATTCTTGAGAAACGATCCCTTGCTCACAGTTTGGATGGTAGGGCCTTCCTTCTCCTTTTCCTCGACAATAACACAACAGTCCATGTCTCCATCTTCCAGGAATAGATCCTTCAAAGCTGCTAGAGTTTCTTCTTCTTCTGACCTCCATATGATATCAGCTTGTCGGAAAGTCTGCTCCAAACATGGTATAGGGTTTTCCAATGGATAGTAGGGACCGCGCCATGGTGGCGACCAGTCTTCATACTCCTGCCAAGTGTATTTGTATCCCAGCCCAAAAGTGGTGCCACGATGCTTCAACTGTATTGGTTTGGAAATCCCCTGAAGATTTTTCCCGAGTCCTCTGCCAGGCTCGTATCCACTCCAATTCAGTATGATTTTGATCTTACTGTCCCACCATTTGTCTTTATCCACTACATTGATCCGTTCAATGTGGTGGTAGGTTTTCTCACCCAGCCTTCTTCTACCTTCAATCACCAGGATGGTCTGGCGACCATAGATAGGATTGCTTCCGTCTCCATGGATGATCACTTCCTGGTGGTTCCATTCAAATTTTACCACCTGATGCAATGTTGATGCTACAGCCCCCACGACAGCTCGTCCTCGTGGAAATTGATCTTGTGACTCTCCAGTATTTGACCTACCATATTGGCCATTTCTCCACTAGTTATGTTATTTGGCACATATGCTTCGTTCAAAACTTTCATCAAAGCATTCCTATATGTCTCTGAATTCTGCAGTAATGACAGAATGGATATCTGGACTAGAGTTTTGTTCAGCTGATCGATGATTGAGTATTCCCTAGCCTTCACCTTCCTCCAAAGATCATCTGGGCCTGTCTGAATGATAGGTGGCCTGTTGGAAGCATTCTTGCTAGATTCTACCAAGTGTTCAGTTATATAGACCCTGCCAGTCCTTGTCATCCCCTGTGCAGCACCAGCTTCTTCTATCCTGACTTTACCTTTCCTTCTTGCTTCAGCCGTGTAATCCCAAGGTACAGCCTTGTCGTTGGAAGGTGGCATGGTTGACATGGTCACTGTGATTGGAGCATCTACTTTGACTTCAAATGGAATGGGTGATTTAGTAGGCGGCATAACTTCAAACTTGAACGGCAAATGTGTGTTTGCAGGTGGTGCCATTTCAAACTTGAACGGGAGTGACGCAGTTACCTCGACGTCTCCGGATGGATGAATCTGGACTATGATGGGATTAAGAGTGACTGGTGGCTTCTTTGGGTCATCACCTTCTATGATTAACCCGATCGAACCCTCTGGGTCCCAATCTTCTTCTATCTCTATCATGTTGACATCCCTATGGTCCGAAAGTGGATTGTTGCGAACATTGGGAGCAGCCTTTTTTGCCTGGATGACCTTGTTATCAATCATAGACTGGATCTTATTCTTCAATGAGCGACATTCATCAATTGTATGCCCCTTCATGCCGGAATGGTATGTACAGGTCTTGTTTGGATTGACCTATTGGGATGGATTTTCAGGGGTTATAGCAGGGATATGAGTGACATAACTAGCAGCTTTTAATCTTTCATACAACTGGTCGATAGGTTCAGCAATGGAAGTGTATTGTTTAGGAGGTCTGCGATCAAAGTTGGGTCGAGGTCTCGGGAAATTTTGGCGAGCAGGGGGTGACTAGAAGTGAGATGGCTGAGAGTTGTAGGTATGATAAACAGGATGTGGTTAGGAGTATCTGGGGGAAGTAGGCTGATATGTAGGCGGTGGAGATGACTGATATGTTGGTGGAGGTGCTGACTGATAGGTGGGCGAGGGTGCTTGATAGGTGAGTTGGGAAGTTTTGTATACCAACGAGGATTTGGGTCCCTGTGCCACCATTATCGTTCCTGCATCTTTCTTCTTAGATATACCACCAGACTGCAAGGCTTTGTTGGTGGTCTGTAGGGCCTCAAATTTAGTGACCATTCCACTCTTGATACCTTCTTTAATTCTCTCACCCAGCTTGATGATGTCAGAGAATTTGTGGGTTTCAATCACCATTAGCCTCTCATAATACTGCGGGTCTTGTGCCCGGACAAAGAATTTGTTCATTTGCTCTTCCTCTAGGGCAGGCCTGACCTTGGCTGCTTCAGATCTCCAACGAGTGGTATCCTCGCGAAAAGTTTCGATGGGCTTCTTTTTAAGGTTCTGGATGTAGAACATGTCTGGTGCATTCTCCGTATTGAGCTTGAATCGGTCCATGAAGTCTGATGCCATACTTACCCAATTGGACCACTTCTTAGGGTTTTGGCTGATGTACCAAGATAAAGCATCTCCTGTGAGGCTCCTAATGAACAAATTCATGCGAATCTTCTCGTCTCTTTACTCCAACCAATTTATCACAATAGGTCCTCAGATGGACCCTGAGATCACCTGTACCATCGAACATTTCTAACTTAGGAGGTTTGTAACCCTTCGATAGTTCTACATCGGGCTGTATACAGAGATCTTCGTAGTTCAACCCTTCGACTCCCTTGCTCCCTTCAACGCCCTGAACTCGACTAGTCAGCTTCTTGAGTTCCTCGGCCAAATTCTTAATGAGCATATCCTTCTCACTGGATTCAGGTGTGTAAGTAATGTGTTAGGTGGAGTGATGTAGAGTCTCCACGTATATGGGGTTGTTCTGATGACCTGGTGTTTGAGCATAGAGGAGGTGACTTGTGGAGTCTTGTGGTTCAGGGATAATTAACGGGGTATTTCTTGGATCGTGGAAAGTGTTGTGTTGGTGCTGTGGTGGGATAATTTATTTTTTTCGGTGGAGTTGTATGATGATGAGTTGTGGGAGGGTTCTGTTTGTTTGGGGTATTCTGAGAAGGTATGGAATTTTCAATGACATCTGGGACATTGAGTGAGAAGGATAAATTTTTGAAGTTCCAGACATGCTCAAGCTCCCCTTAGAGTTTCATCAACCTTTGCTCGAGTTGTGACATAGCATCATTCTGAACCTGAGTACCTTGATCGTCAAGAGCTTCTGTTCGTTCCACCGGTGTTGTGTTTTCGTATCTGATGTTGCCCAAATCTTTCATTTGGCCTTTGCCTTTGCCTTTAAGTGGACTAGGTGGAGGAGGAGGTAGAGGGCACCTGGATCTTGTGTGATATGATGATCATGCCAGAATGCACAAACCAACCTTTGGGGAGGGGAATAATCAAAATAGAAACAAAACAAACATAAAAGGTAGCCAAGTTAGTGAGGATCAAGAGAAAATATTGCAGTATTTAAACACATAGTGCTGGAATAAAAGCGTGTCCCAATTTTGGAGCCTCGTTGTGCCAGAGGTAGGCCTAGAGACAAGTTGATTTTGGAGAACTTAGATACAAAAATGCCTGATTTCATAATGTAAAATAGAAGAGTCCAAAACGACACTAAAATAATGAGCAGGAAATAAAGTCACTAATGGCACTTGGCCTTATTACATTGGAAAAGCAATGAAAAGGAAACCTAGACTACTTAGTCCCTGAAGGACCTTCCCTAAGCTTGGCCTTCTTGGTTCTGTCAATCAGGTTCCCCAGGTCGTGCATGCCCAACATCAGGTATACCCTTGCTAGATGCCCTCTTTCGTTTCCCTCAACATTTTGGCAGTCGGCGATTCTTTTTCTTGTCTTTGCTTCTAGCTCGATCAGACCCTGCTCCAAATATTCCAACCTTTCACTAGACTTGATGGCCCTTTCCTTCCACTCATCGATCAGTTCCATATTAGTCTTGTGTTGCTCCAGATGCTCGGCCTCGGACTCACAAAGCCTTTTGCACAGATTATTGTATTTCACCTGAGCCTCAACCGCTTCGTCTATGACCCTGTTTCTGCTGATGCCTGGCTCAACTATCCCTGCTATGATGTTTTCCAACCATGATAGGTAAAAGCGTACATGCCCGGTGTGGTATCTATCGGGCTCGATGGTGTCCTTTTCTACAATAACCTTGACATGCCACAAATGATGAGCTTCACATTTGTGTGGGATATCGTCGTCCTAAAAATATGCCCTATAATGACTCATTTTGGAGACTCGCGGTATAACTTTCTTTCTACCTGCCTGTCTCATGACCCTGATGGGAACATGGGGATATATGCCCCTTAAACCAATCACCACCAGGTGCGGAGCGTCCCTCGATCTGATGATGATTTCACTAGTAGGGAACCATTCAATCATCCATTGAATCTGGTCCTCGGTCAAATTATCTAAAATCTGAGTCCATTCCGTAGCATTTTCTGGTTGAGCGAACCTATCAGGGATGTAGGTCATCCTCTTAGGGTGGCGGAAGGCTATATGATCATTCCCCACCCTTCGTGCAAATTCCTGACGATATTGGACTCTCTGGAGATTCTCCAATAACCAAACCTGTAGTAGCAGATTGTAACCCTCAAAGTGTTTGGCCCCCTTCTAGCAGTGGTCCTAGGCTCGATATATGTCTTCTATGAAAATAGGGACAATGGTATATGTTTTCCCTTGGATCCCTTACATTAAGGTTTTGGCTACCATAGTCAGTCTAATGTGAACCCGGTCTCCTTTGCTTGGAAACACCATCAGACCCAGGAAGCAATCGACGAACACGAAAACCCT
Source organism: Nicotiana knightiana (assembly GCA_005239525.1). Taxonomy (NCBI): domain Eukaryota; kingdom Viridiplantae; phylum Streptophyta; class Magnoliopsida; order Solanales; family Solanaceae; genus Nicotiana; species Nicotiana knightiana. Next base: position 164,264 of record ML395498.1, on the reverse strand, counting down.
GCGGTGAATGTGACCCAAGGAAGTAATAGAGAACTCGTCGTGGAAGATACGATAGGATTTTCTATGTACGTATCGTTCATAGTGATAATCAAAAGGTATGTAGGAATTTGTCAGGTACTCTAAACCATCGTTCTTCTTTAAACCCATCATTTTCAGGAACCGCCTAGCGGCATGGTTCTCCGGTACCAACAAACCTGGACTGTCCCAAGGTAATCCCGCAAAGCCCCCTATCTCCTCCAAGAGGGGGGTCATTTCTATGTTGACAAAATAGAATACAGACATTTTTCTGTCCCAGAACATATTGGCTGCTTCGATCAACATGTTGTTTGGTTGAATGTACAGTCAAGAGGGCAAGTTCCCGAGGACCCTCTTCACATGATCTTTGCCACTGGGCGAGTGGTCCTCCCACCAATCCAGCAATAGTGGTGCTATTCTTTGGACCATGCCGAACCTGGGGACTTCATGCCTCATTTTCTGCAAAATAGATAAGGTTAGACCCTTACCCCCGCCAGACTCGACTATTTATACACTTATGATTAGCATGCATGCATTTAGTTCTCCAAATAAATGCACTGAACGTGACTGCATCCGTTGGGATTATGAAAAACCCGGTGGACTTTTGGATAAGGCTGTCTAGGGCTATCATGCGGATGACACGTTATCCGGGCTAGGTTTGACCATGATGCATGCACAATTTAACAGAGTAAGGTTTCTATGGGGTTTTAGACTAGTACCCTCAAGCGGGCAAGTTGAGGGGGAAAGGCACGTAAACCATCGACTGCATTGCTGATCGACTAGTTTTACCGCAAATAAGCCTTTCTGAATTTTGGGGTTATATAAAATAGAAGGGCGCAAACACTCATCAAGCGTTGCTATAGGATTTGTATAGGCACGAGTGGAATATGATGTTGAGCATAATTTATGCAACAATAAATGAGCAATAAAAGCATGTTGTCATGTATTTGCACGTTATGAAAGCGGTAAATACAACAGTTATAATTGAAAAAGAAGTTACAAAGGAAAACAAAAAGAAACATGTCAGTTCTAATTCTGAAAGAAATAAATACTTGAATTTAATTTTTATTTGCACATAAGAGGGAAAGGGAAAGGTCGCAAGTATTAACAAAGTAAAGACAAGTTCACAAATCAGTTTGAAATGGTAAAAGCCTAGATAAATCTCTAGCAGAGTCACCATGCTGTCACGCCCCCTTCTTTCCTCCCCTTTCGGATCGGTCAGGGTATTCGACATTATTGGGACAACTCGTTTCCTCTTGGAAAAAGGGATAAGGAATTGAAGAGTCGCCACCTAACGATTTTAAGGTGCGTTAGGGCACCTACTAAAGGTTATTTACAAACACAGATTAGATAAACCATAGATAGGGTAAGGGCTTGAAATTACTTCAAGGGGAAGGTGTTAGGCACCCCTCAAAGTCCACAACTGTGGTTCCCGGCCAAACAAGCTTTGTGAATTTTAAAACAGGTAGCACATAATAAAAACACATAGGTACGTAAATAAAGGTTTTTGAGAAGATTCGCAGTCTAAGCACACATATGTGCTAAAGTCTTTAAAAGATTTAAGGTCTAAAAACATATGCAAGGTTTCAAAGAGTTATGATCTAAACACACATATGTAAGGGATAGGGGGTCCTAGGTTGTTTGTCCTATATGAACACATCGGTACAATGCCCAGTAATCTCTCCTCAGAAGTGGGGCTACACGTTGCATTAGCGCACCGATCATCATATACATATCTATCCTTTCCCACCCCTTAGCGGTTATTAAAGCGAGTGTTGTTTAACGATCTCTACGCCTGCTATTACCCGTCCTTTCTTAATGATCCTAGAGGAGATTAGGACCTTTACCTATAGGCAATTCTAGGAAGACCCCTAAGGTTGAAAGGAGAAGATACTAGGCGACAAGCAAGAACATATAGGACTTGAACAAATAAAACAGGAAAGAAGCAACTAAGAGGCTCATGTTCACCTCCACAAATATGGCATGTAAACAACACGTCTCAAACACAAACAAGGGTTGTATTATTAAGTAGGATCCTAGGACAGGATATCTAAGTGAATATCAAAACACAGAAGATATGCAATTTCAATTTTATAAACCCAGAAGCAGAACCTAATCCGTTTGCCTACTAATTTTAAAACCTGTTAGCCTTTAGACAGTAAACACAACCAAGCAGTCTTCCAGTTTTATAAAAGTTGGTTACCTAAGGCTTGACTAGGCGTGGGGGAATGCACCATAGTTACCAGAATTATTAAAAAATAGTTCAGAAGTTGTTTTACCTAAAAGCATGTTGTTCTAGGTGATATGATTATGCAGAGATTGTTACTAGTTTTATTAAGAGCAAGACAATTATATGTGACACTGTTTTTTACCTTTTTCATGAGCTAGTAGTTAAACTAGGCGTGGTTAAGCAGATGTAAAAAAAAATCCGAGAGCAGGATATCGAATATGCACATATAAATGCATGATGGTTAAGACATAATTTCAGGATACACAGAATTCCTAAAGGCATGATTTCTAAAATGCACAAAGAGTTACAGGGTGATGGAGGCATGATTTTGAATGCACATGAGTAACAACTTTTATGTTAATGTTGTTTATTGTCCTAGGAGCAGGATTTCAAGTGATAACATAAAGAATGGATGAGATGATGAAACAGTAGACATGAGATCCTAGGAACATGGTATCTAGTGCATGCTTGGCATGGTTTGAATGAACATGCTGATCCTAAACCATGGATTCTAATGCAGATAGAAACAATGTAAAGCTTAAAACATGATTTCTACCCGATGATGTTAACAAAACTATATGATTGCCCTCTCCACTTCACTAACCATCCCCAATATCTATTTACAAATAATTATTAAAGACCAACTGAGTAAATTACATAAATAGATAAAGGAAAAGAAGAAGTTAAACTATAGGGAGATTGAAAAACAGGCCCAGATTCTCAGGACCTCAAATCCCCAAATGTTTCATAGCCTTTCTCATATACGGGTGTGTCAGAGTTCCCTAAGGACCTCAAGGGATCCCGAGCAGTGCTCACACCCAGATTTGATAACCATAATTGAGTAAGTGTAGAGTGGAATGGCCAACCCTAGTGCATCAGAGTTCAGAGGGATCTCATAGGAATCCCAAGGCAGTCATACACTGGAGGAGCAGAACCTAAGGACCTAAGAGTAGAGTGAGAGTGCTTGACATAGTTTTGGAAAAGATTTTTAATAGGAAAGACAGTGTTTGAAAAAGACTTAGTTGAAATTTTTTTATAAAATAGGAGAGTTGTTTAGTAAAAAACATTTTTCGACAAGAGTAGGACAATAAACAAACAGTAGACTAATCACAACACAAATAGATTCAACACATTCAAATTAAAGTCCTTCATTCAGGGGTGATAGGAATTGCGGAAACATAGAGCACATAGTATACATGAGCATAGAAGTTCTTGTAGGGGTTTATGGGGATTGGGGGATAGTTAATGATATAAACACAACATGAATTTCAAAATCAACACAGAATCAGGCAACTTAGGATAGAAATTTCTTTGCAAAGAAAGGTTCATACTGGAAACCAGGTAAACATAAGATAGAGCAGAGTCACATTGGGACATACTACAAGGGGGTAACATATTCATAAGCATACGGATCCTAAGAGGAGTGGGACATAATATAATATGCTAGAAAAAAATTATGTAGACATGTCAATTACATGTTGAACAACAAAACCATAGATAGAAATAGATCAGAAACATGATAAACTGAAGCAGTAAAAGAAACATATTGGTTTTGGGACTTGAATTGATATTAGAACATACCAGTAAAGAGATAATAAACAAAAAGTGAAGAATAGGAGAGCACAATAATTAGCCTTGTCTTACAGCCGGCTAATTCAGAACAGTAGTAAGTAAGTAACAAAGAAAGAAAGAGAGAGCAGAAAAGCTTTGAATATGAGAGAGAGTTTTTGAACTAATGTGTTCATTTATTTTTTAACCAGTGAAAAGTGTGTTATAAGTGAGAATGGAGTAGAGTATATATGGCAGTTGAGAGCTAGACAGAATAAGGTAAAGGAAATCAATCTTCAACAATTAAGGAAGCCATAAAATCAGTCAGGCACAAAATTAGCAAGTCTTCCCTTAATTAAGGGAGTAATTAACTAACGGTAAAAAGTAGGAAATATTTAAGGAATGAAAATTAAGCAAGAATTGGGTACAGAGTAGGTAATTATGGGTAAGTACAAAAGAGTTTAATTAAGGAAACACTTAGTAAGAGTCAGCAAATTTCACGGTTAATCAAAGATAAGGCAAGAAATAATTAAAAGTTATGAAAATAGGGAAATAACCGGAAATCAACATATAGGTATTACCATAGCAAATAAGTGAATCAAGGAATCGAAATAATACTGATTGTAAGGAAAACAACATAGGTTTCCATGAATAAACAAGTAGGCCAAGCATAAACATACTGGATCAGTCGAGAATAGAATCACAAACCCTAATAAAGACATACTAGGGTAAAAATCGCAGTACATCGAATTAAACTAAAGGAAAATCATGAGAATCAAAGCATAGATCAAAAACAGTGCACAAGTAACACAGTCAAACTCAGAATCCAAACAAAAATGTCCAAAATTTGGGGTTTTTGCATAAACTAGTTAGGGTTGAGGTAAACTCAACATAATCAGTCAAAAACACATAAGAACAAGAGATTAAACACTTAAAATCAGAAAATGTTTTGGAGAAAAGGATTTTCGGGAAACCCTACTTTAGGAAAATGAAAAGCCACTTCAAAAAATCAGAAGAATCTTCATAAAAACAAGTAAAAATAAGCTCGAACCATCTCATATCTGTACAAATTTGAGAAGTTTAAGAGACAAAATTAAATTTCGAGAAAATAACATAAAGATGAAGACATAGGCTTAGAAACCCATAGGTTTAAAGCAAAATAGGTAGATCTTACTCAAAATCGAGCCATGACGGCTTGAAACAGGCAAGGACAAGCCAAAGGTTTAAGAAGACTGACCCTAGTCCCTCGAGGACCTTAGAGACGGAGGCACCAACATAGGAGAGGCCATTTGAGGCCTGGAGGTGGTGAGAGACCACCATGATCGACGAGTGATGAGTGANGGGGGTAGTCTCTAGGGCTAATTAAGGCAAGAAGAGATCTGGACCGTTGATTAAAAATGATCAACGGTCCAGATTAAAAGGGGAATTGGGTCGGGTGGATTTAAGTGGAATTGGCCTGGGGTTTGGGCTGTTTTAATTGGGGTTGGGGTCAAGGTTATTTAGGCTAAAATCAAAATAAATTAGGCCATTTGTTAAATACCCAATCAAATTGATGAAATAACTTATAAAACAGCTAAGACTAGTAAAAAATTAATTTCTTGCATAGATAATAATTTAAAAATGCTTATTTAGTATTTGAAAAATACCAATGATTAATTTTGGGTAAAAGTAGTATACAATCATATGATTGTGCTATAATTGCAAAGTTATTATAATTATAATCAAAAGGTGCAAATTTGGCTAATTATGAAATAATTTGGTCTTAACAGGACCAAAAATAATAAATTAAATCAAGAAATGCTTTGTGATGCAGTTTTGTGATCATTTATTGGAAATAAAATGCTGGATAAATTAATGAAAATATAGGAAAATTGTGGAAAACTACCAAATGCTATTAATGCATGATTTTGAAGATATATATGCAATTTAAAATATTTTTGGAAAAATTTAGGTATCAACAACGATAATAGCCCCAACCAACTGTGCATGGAAAAACCTCACGCACCATATCTGTAGCACCATTACAGTTCCTCAAATTCTCAACTTATAGCAAGCGCTTTCGCGACGTGTAAGGTTGAGTAGTAAGAAACGTAGGCATAAGCCTCAAAGGAATCAAACCGCACGATAAGGAATCAAGAAGTGAAGTACTCATAACAAACCTATAGCCTCTCGAAGATAAGTACAGACGTCTCCGTACCGATTCGCATGACTCTACTAGACTTGCTCATGACTCGTGAGACCTAAGGGAACCTAGTGCTCTGATACTACGTTGTCACGACCTAAAATCAATAAGGTTGTGATGGCACCGGATACCACCGTCAGGCAAGCCAACACTACATAGTTAATTTTAGTACTTTGAAATCGTTACATTTCATTTTGTTTTATAACGGTCAATAAAAATTTTCTGAGTAAATAGCGATGTTTTAACAATTTAATTTAACAAATACATCCCAAAATCATCCCAGAACCCGATGTCACGAGTGCATGAGAAATTTCTAGGAAGTATACATGTAATACAATATTTGTCCGGAGTACAAATTGGACAAAGAAATAAAAATACAGTACTATACATCTGAGGAAGACTCTGTCGGCTGTGGGTCGTCTCGAGAGAAAACAGCTCTCCTAAGTCTCTAGGTCAGCCACATCACTGCGTCAAGCGGGGCCACTAGATATATATGTACCTGTGCAATAAAAATGCACAACAAGTGTAGTATGAGTACAAAAGTAACGTGTACTCAGTAAGTATCCCGCCTAACCTCGAAAAGGTAGTGACGAGAGGTCGAATTTGACACTTGCTAGAGGTCAATCTAATAAAATCAGGGGTGACACTAAGCATGGATATCATAGGTAATTAACAAGTAGTGATAGGAAATAACAACTTCTTTTCGCATATTATAACTTTATAATCTTCGTCATTTTAGTAGACAATTTATAATTCCAGGCCAGTAAACAGTTAAAAATCACCGAAAGAACGCAAAAAATATCATGCGCAAGCAATGTCGAGGGTCGAACTGCTCGAACCAACGATAAATGTAAAATGTGCACTGCCGAAGGGTCGAACGGCTCGAACCCATAGATGCACCTATTACCCCACTCGCGGATTGATCATGCGATGCGGTCATATATAAATAATAGAGTTACCCTGCTTGCAAATCATACATGCGACTCAGGTACTCATAGATACACACATTCACACAATAACTTCAGATTTTATCAGGAAAACAATCACCCAAGGAGGTGATAAAATTCTCTTTTAATGGACGCGAACATATTTTTAAATCTTTTCCAGAAATTCAATTACCAAGTTCGATAAGGTTTAATCATTTCTAAATTCATCAATAAAGTTACAAGTAAGACAAATAAAACATGCTTTTGGGTCCTAGACTACCCAGACATAAGTATAATAGTAGCTACGCACGGACTCTCGTCACCTCGTTCGTACGTAGCCCCCACAAGTTGTAACACGCATTTAATTATTTCACCTATGGGGACAATTCCCTCTTACAAGGTTAGAAATGAGACTTACCTCGCCCCGAAGATTCATAACCGACCTCCAAGCCATTCCGACGACTCACATTGATGCACCACGCCAAAAACTAACCAAATAGTGGGCAAACCAATGAAAATATACTCTAATACTTATATCAATTCAATTTAATTTCAAACTCCGCTCGGAAAGTTGAAAAAATCACCCTCGGGCTCACGTGCCCGGATTCCAAAATTTTTCAAAGATAAAGGTATAAAAAAAATCTTTATACCATCTAAACGATGTTAAGGTTTTACATCTAAGATTTTGAAGCATAGTTCTTATGGTCTCACTACTATCGGCCCATCTTCCCGAAAAATGCTCTATAATATTCATAATTAAAGAAAAGACAATATATTGTACATCCTTTCCATCATCTATTTTGACAGAACACATAATAAGATATATCTGGTCGTTTGTGAGATAATTGTCCCACCATCCTTTTAGTTGACCAGTAAAACCAACTATTATCATTTTCACAATAGCTTTTTCCGTATTCTTATGTAACGACCCGGCCGGTCGTTCCGTGAAATTAGCCCCGTTTCCCCTGTTTATGCTTTATCATATGTTTCTTAGCCTATTTATATTGTGTTGGGTCGGTTGGTTCGGGTTCGGAGTGGTCGTGCTGAGAACTGAGACACTTAGTCTCTTAAATTGGCTTAATAGTTGGAAAAGTCAACTGAGAGTTGACTTATTGATAAACGACCTCGGGATGTAGATTTTATGGCTACGGATAGCTTCGTGAGGTGATTTGGGACTTAGGGGTATGTTCGAAATGAATTTTTGATGTCCGGTGTAGAACTAGGCTTGGATTGGCGAAAGTTAGTTTTTGGCGATTTACGGTCGGCAGGGGAAAATAGGCTATGATGAGTGGTGATTTTACCATTCATTTTGGCCTATTTTCATTAGAATTTTATTGTTCAATGATAATTTGAGGTTGATATTAGTGTGTAATTTCTTAATTTTCAGGGAAGTGATGTGGTGAAGTGGTTGGTGTTGAATTGGAATGAAAGTTGAACAAAAGGGGGTGAAAATTGCACAAAATGCTTCAGTGATTCCGCACCTGCGGATTTTAGGTCACCGGTGCGACCTTGCACCTGAGAATATATGACCGCACCTGCGAAGACCAGCCCAGCCACACAGAAGTCGCACCTGCAGAGTATATTTCGCATCTGCGATCCCGCAGGTGCGACCAATTGTCCGCCCCTGCGGAAAATGACAAACGCTTCAAAAGCTCGCACCTGCGAGCAGACTTCCGCTCTGGCGGAGTCGCACCTGCGAGAATTCTTCCGCAGGTGTGATTATCGACCATCCGATCTGGACAAGAATGTAAAATCATATTTTCCCATCCCCACTCTCATATACTCGACCTAGCAGTCATTTTTGAGCATTTTTTGGCTTTGTAAATATATTTTTGAGTAGAGAAGAAGAGAGAAAACATTTGTGAAGCTAGGGTTTGCACACACACTTGGGATTTGAAGATTTCACTTTTGTGGTTAAGGTTTTCTTACCCATTTATGTTTCTTTCCTCATTTCCTTGCTTTGTATTGTATATTTAAGTGTGTAATATTTATTTCCAACACTTGAATCTTGTTTATGGAAATTTACATATTTAAAGTGTGGATTAAATACCTTGTTGTGCTTATGTATTGAATGATTTTATTATATTTATGAAGTGCGTTATTGTTTCTTTTAATATTCTTGTTCGTTAATGTTTGCGAAGGGATTATCTAACCCTAGGACACACCCATTAACTCTGAATTGATTTTGGAAAAGATAATTTGGGGTTGGGAAAGATTATTAACAAGAACTTGAGGCTTTAACCCTCATTTTATAGATTCTACCTAGGGATAGGATTGAACTACTTGTAGCCATATCCGGGTGTGCTTAATCTCTTAATTGGGTTAGGAATAATTCAATTAGGAAGTCTTGTTAGTCTTTGGAAAAAGCTAATTAAGAATTATTATCCGTGGCTAATTAACATAAACTCGCTCATATTTGTGAAATCGTGAAATACATTGGATCGTAACTTGAGTGTAATTCCGGAAGCATCCATTCTTATTGCCATTGATCATTTTACTTTGTTTCTAGGTTAGTTTATATTTTCGCATTTAGTTATAAACAACTTTCAAAATCAAAATCTTATTTGTTTGGCATTGCGATAAGTGATAATTCTCTTGCATTCCTAATCGCCTCCATATTGTTCTCTGTGGGATTCGACCCCAACCTTGTTGGGTTACTATATTTGACATCGATCGCTTACACTATTTTAAGGTGTAATTTGAGCGTATCAAATTTTGGCGCCGTTGCCGAGGAACAATTAGCGTAACTTAGGTTGTTGGAGAAGTAAGCTTAAGTGCTTTGATCCAAACTTGTGAATATTTGTGTAATTATTTTTCTTGTGTAGATTCTTAATTTTTCAAATAAAAAAAAATTATGGCATCATATAATGAATATTGGTCGGATGGTAGTTGCTCATATTTTGATGACCCTTGTCTTTATTGCGGAGGACCACACTCGTGGCAAAATTATTTATATTCTCCCGAGAATGAATTGTGTGCACAATTTCAAACCCATGAGTGGAGTATTTGTGATAGGTGTGGTTGCCAAAATGGTCATTGGGATGATTGTTCGTATTTATCCGTCCCTTCCCCGAGCCCCTACTTTGATGAATCTACTTTTTTTGATGGAAATTTTAGGGGCCATGAAGAGGAAGAAATTGAGCATGGTAGAAACGGAGAGTTGAAGCTCATGTTGGAATGCTTACTTGAAAAAGAGAATCATGAGCAAAATGCCTTGGAAGAGATTTTGGAGATGAATCTTCAAAATGATTTGGCACTTGAGAGGTTGAACTCACAAATGGATGCAATGATTGAAGCTTCAAGGATCCAAAAAACCTTGGAGATGAGTGACAATCAAGAAGTTGAAAACTCTTCCTTGGCACTTGAACAAAGCCAAGAAGAACTCTCAAATGCTCAAAATGAGAAGATAATTCTCATGTTGGAGGCCATTCTTGAACATGAGGAAAAGAACAACCTTGCGCTCGAAGGATTGAAAAATGATGTGGCTCAAAATGACGAACACATCCGCACTTTGGAGGATCAAATGCAAGCGTTGATGGAGACTCATCACGCATATTAAATTGAAAGTGTGGATGACATTCTAGAAGAGTCCAATTCCGAGAGTGAGAGTGAGTGCTACTTTGAGGAATCAAGCCTTGAACATCCGCCAACCGACTCTATGAGTATTTTGGATGCCAAAAAAAAAAAAATGGAATTTGAGTAAACCGGAGTGATTGAAAATTTGGTTGAAATTGACTCAATTCCGGGGGAAAATGAGGATGTCGAGATTCGGAGAAAATTGCAAGTTGGGAGGTTGAAGGCACATTCCAAGCATTTTTCAACTTTGGGATTGTGTGGTAAAATGGAAGTTGAACTACACAAGTCAATGGAGTGTTGCGAGGAGGAGAAATTCACACCATACATCTTGCAATTTGAAGGACAAAGGAGACAAAATGACATTCCTCACATACGGGCCAAGAAGTGCAAAATGAAGATATTAAGGCTTGGCTCGGTCATCTATCTACCACCCCCACCGCCCATGGTCACAATCTTGATTCCAAGCTAGGTGCCCAGTTCATATCGTCAAAGTGGCGAGAAAAGTGGTAAAAGTTGATTTGCGTCGTGCCATGATGTTAAATGCGGCGCTTGGTGGGAGGCAACCCATCGTTTTTCAAAATTTTTAAGTCATTTATGAAATTTTTCTTTTTAGAATATCTTATTATAGTTATTTTAACCAATCTGCCAAGTTTTGCATTTTTTGGAGTTGATTTGTGCATGTTTGGGATATCGGGGAGTCAAAACCAGTGCAAGAAAATAAAGAAATTTCTAGTCAAACATTCTGCCCAGGTCTGTGATGCCTTATGTCCAAAATGCTATAGCAGAATGGCATTTGTGATAAAAAATGCGATTCAAAATGTCCACAGAATGTTCTGCGCAAACCCAGGTATTTTCGCACCTGCAGTCATTCTTCCGCAGGTGCGACATCGCAGGTGCGGAGTTGGAACCGCAAGTGCGAAAGTCGCCAGTTCAATTCCCAAATTTTATCTCCCAGGTCAGTTTTTCTAAGCCCTAACATTTCAAAGCAAGGGAAATTTCTTCCTCACACCAACATCTCCCCCTCACTATCATTCAAAAATCCCACGTAACTTCAATTACTCACTCCTTTTTGCTTCTCTATTTTTGCTTTCCATTTGTCTACTTTGTCAGGCCTTCAAAGGCCACGGACATTCTTTCTTTTCCTCATTTTTGTTTTATTTTTGTTTTGTTAACTTGCAAACTAGGATAGAATTAGGGTGAGGTTTGGTTGAGAGTAGTGATTGAATCAATTGTGGTGTTGTTTTGAGCGTCAAATTCGTCTGAGGAGAGGGTGAATGTCATATGCTCGTAATGTATTGGGGTTATGGTATGGGTGAAAATCGAGTGCCTCATACTTTGATTGTAGTGTTAATGAAGTTAGAATACAATTTGGTACACTAATCTGGAAGTCTTGAGTAGAGATTAGTGGCCAAAGGCAAGCCCAAGTCAAAAATTTCAAATTTTTTTTTGGGCAGTTGCTTTTTGGACGAAGGACCGCATGTGCGGTCAAAATTCCACAGGTGCGACCTTGCACCTGCGAGTCCAGAACTGCAGGCGCGACAAAAACCGCAGGTGTGAACAAATTTCCCGCTGGTGCGAGACCGCACCTGCGACTAAAAGTCCATAGGTGCGAAAACTACCATTTTTTTGCACAAAAATAGTGAGCTTGGAACAGGCCCTTCCCGGGACCGTTCGACCAGGTTCTTTGGCCTATTTGCAGTGTTTTAATATGATTAACGATATCCCACTGCTTAACTAACTTCATTTTGAATTTTTATAGGTACTTTGATTCAAAAATGGACCCAAACCCAAGCCAAAATTATGAAATTGAGGAGGAAGATGGAGAGCAATATGATGACTACTGGTTCATGTCGGCTGCCTGTCAGCGCTTGTATTTTGAGCACCTCCTCACAAAAAAATTGATACTTGAGCAAGGCATTGCCATGGACAAAGTGAATGAGAAACTGCCCGAATTCTATGAACGACTAGTATCGTCTGGGTGGTCATGCTTCATTCCCATTCCATGCATTGCAAATGAAACATGGGTTCGTGAGTTCCATGCCAATCTCAGGCAGTCAACCTTTCGAGATCCTCAACTCATCATCCGAGGAAAGCAAGTGAGATTCAGGGTGGAATATATAAATGTTGTACTGGGAATTCAAAACCACCCGATGGAGCCAGTGGTGGAGCGGGATAATTGTGAAAATGCAGCATGGTTGGCTTCCAAACTATACCCAGAAAGTGTACGATCAAAATGGGCGACCAAGAGGAAGGGCTTGACGTCGACTGACTTCACGGCCGAAGCCAAGATATGGTTTTACATACTGAGCAACAGAGTCTCCCCCAGTGGGAATGTCATAGACGTATCTTACGTCAGGGCTCTGATCATAGCCTGTCTGATCGACGGTGTTCCAGTGAAACCGGGTCACTATATTCTACAAGAGATGTGGCAATCTGTGATTGACAATGAGCCTGGGCTACTATTTCCATCTCTGATCACTGAGTTATGTCGACGGGCAGAGGTTGAGGAATGCCCTAATTATCTGCGGGTGCCGGCTAACTAGCCCTTCCAGCCATTGAGGGTCAAGGGCGAAGATGGAGTAGTAAAGAGTAAGAAGAGAAATATGACCACCACTACCACCGAGATTGGATCTACCTCACAACATAGTTCATCAGCAGGTCCATTTGGGGAGATGAACTCCCAGCTCACTCTTATTTGGGACCTTGTGTCCAAGCTCCCCACTGGACCCCCCCACTTCACAGCCATAACCCCCACCTGACTATTATTCCAGAGCTGAGATGAAGAAATATTTTGACACTCAGACGGAGATGGCTGCTTTTCAGGAAAGAATGGCTGCTTCTCTGAAGCAGCTGGAGATTTCCTACACCAGCCTTGCAAAGGCACATGTTGATTTGCAGGATGCTATTAAAAAGGAGAATGTGAAGAATAAGAAGAAGGGGAAGCTCTTAGTCAAGATATGGAGGGGGGTAAAAGCAATCTTCAAGTGGGGGCAGCCGAGCAAGCCACTGCCAGTTGCAGGCGCCGATGATAGCGAGGAGTACTCTTCATGTCTGAGGTTGAAGATGCTGCTGATGAGGATGATGAGGATGATGACAATGGGGCGCAGCCGCACTGACCAACCACTTCTCCTACAGTCTGCTAGTCTGATGCAGACCTCAGGGAGACCCTCAAACTTTGCCATTTATTTTGATATTGTGCAGTGAGGACACTGCAATGTTATAAGTTTGGGGTGGCATATGCACATTTGATTGCTTTTGTACATTTTATCTATCTGTGAATTAGTTTTGACATGTGCTTATGACATTGTTATGTGCCCATGTCGGGCTTCTTTGTTATTTATAGATATTATGTACCCTTGCCGGGCTTGCTGTGATTGGTTTAGTTTTGTTAATAGTTAGTTTTATTTTTAGCTTTTTAATTTTATTTTGAGTAGTTAGTTTAATTTAGTTTTATCTTGAGCAGTTAGTTTAATTTAGTTTTATTTTGAGTAGTTAGTTTAATTTCCGTAATAATAATACTTTCTTGGGTTTTCTTCATGCTACGGTTCTTTCCCAAGAAGCACTTTTTGAAGTGAACCGTGTGACTTTTCCCTATGATAGATGGTGTGATAACTTTCTTAAGGGAATTAGTCTTGTGTTGATAGGAAGAGACTTTTGGATTATTTGGTACTAAAGAAATTAGTCTCTTGTATGTGAAATGTGTACTAAGAATACCCCTCCGAAATAAACATGATTTTGAATGAAAACAAGTAAGTTGCATGGTGAAAGATAATCTTTGTGATAAATTCTTGGCTCTGTTAGTGACTCTTTACACACTAGTTCAAAAATATTGCTTTAACTCCTATAAAAAAATTAAAAAAAAATGAAATTGATCCATCTTGATTGCTTCATGTGCCATGTGTGTTAGTGTTTGTATAAATAATTTTTGTGCTTGCGTCCATCATCTAGTAATTGTCCGGTTGGTCTTTCAATGCTAATGATAATTATGTTTGGTTGGAGAAATGACCTTAGGCATTCTTTGTGTATTCAAAAACCTCATTAGCCTTTGTAGCCACTATTGTATATATATATATTATCACTAGTTACCCCATTTGAGCCTTGAACTTTTTCTTTGGTCACCTCAATGCTAACCTTCCCTTTTTGTTTTGAAGAATAATTCCTCTTTTGAACCCGTCCCTCCTTGAATATTGAAAATGAGAAAAAATGCCTAAGTTGGGGGTGTAGTGTCAAAGTGGAAATTAGTAAGATTTTCTTTTGAAATTATTCAAGCTCCAAAAAAAAAAAAAAAAAAAAAAAGGAAGAGAAAAGAGAAAAAAAGAAAAAGAAATGTGTTTATGTAAATAAATATGGGAGCTTTGAAGAAATGTAGCGAGCTGCCTAAAATGATTCTATGAGGCAAACTAGGCCATGTGATTTGAATAGAAACAAAGTGCATCAAGAAAGAAAAATGTGAGTAGTGTTCAAGGAGGGTGTAGCCATTTTCCCAAATGTGTATCCTACCTTTCCCTAAACCTACATTACAAGCTTATAAAGCCCTTATGGGATCTCCAACCGAATATTCTTGAAAATGCTATGAATTAAAATAAGGGCAAGCCTATGGTGAGTGGCTTTGTAAATATGTCCCTTGTTGTTGACTTTGCAAATTGTGTGAGTTGGACTTTCTTTATTTCTTTCTTTCTTGTGAGGGCACATGAATTAGGATTGAATGGTGAAATTGATATAATAAAAAATAAACGAGTTGAGCATGTGTAGTAGACTAGTGTTGTTGAGTCATTTCTTGAGGCTTTTTCTTATCACTTTATTATTTTTGAACTCCCGTGCACTTCTTGAAATTGTTTGTAAATGAGGGAGTTATTCAATTAAGATGAATACTTGAGCCTAATTATTAGTACCAACCAAATCCATAAGTTTGAGTGCTTAAGTGGAAAATGTGAATGGTGAATACGAGCAATACAACTTGTGTTTAACATAGTAGCACCTCATTGAGTTATTAGTTTTGATTTGCTTGAGGACATGAAAAAGTTCTAAGTTGGGGGTGTTGATGAGTGGTGATTTTACCACTCATTTTGGCCTCTTTTCATTAGACTTTGTATTGTTCAATGATAATTTGAGGTTGTTATTAGTGTGTAATTGCTTAATTTTCAGGGAAGTGATGTCGTAAAGTGGTTGGTGTTGAATTGGAATGAAAGTTGAACAAAAGGGGGTGAAAATTTCTCAAAATGCTTCAGTGATTCCGCACCTGCGAAGATATGAACGTACCTGTGAAGACCATCCCAGCCACAAAGAAGTCGCACCTGCGGAGTATATTTCGCACCTGCGATCCCGCAGGTGCGACCAATTGTCCGCCCTTGTGGAAATTTGACAAGTGCTTCAAAAGCTCGCACCTGCGAGCAGACTTCCGCTCCTGCGGAGTCGCACCTGCGAGGATTCTTCCATAGGTACGATTATCGACCATCAGATCTGGACAAGAATGTAAAATCACATTTTCCCATCCCCACTCTCATATACTCGACCTAGCAGTCATTTTTGAGCATCTTTTGGCTTTGTAAATATATTTTTGAGTAGAGAAGAAGAGAGAAAACATTTGTGAAGCTAGGGTTTGCACACACACTTGGGATTCGAAGATCTCACTCTTGTGGTTAAGGTTTTCTTACCCATTTATGTTTGTTTCCTCATTTCCTTGCTTTGTATTGTATATTTAAGTGTGTAGTATTTATTTCCAACACTTGAATCTTGTTTATGGAAATTTACATATTTAAAGTGTGGATTAAATACCTTGTTGTGCTTATGTATTGAATGATTTATTATATTTATGAAGTGAGTTATTGTTTCTTTAATTATTCTTGTTCTTGAATGTTTCCAAAGGGATTACCTAACCCTAGGACACACCCATTAACTCCAAATTAATTTTGGAAAAGATAATTTGGGGTTGGGAAAGATTAATTAACAAGAACTTGAGGCTTTAACCCTCATTTTATAGATTCTACCTAGGGATAGGATTGAACTACTTGTAGCCACATCCGGGTGTGCTTAATCTCTTAATTGGCTTAGGAATAATTCAATTAGGAAGTTTTGTTAGTCTTTGGAAAAAGCTAATTAAGAATTATTATCCGTGGCTAATTAACATAAACTTGCTCATATTTGTAAAATCGTGAAATACATTGGATCGTTACTTGAGTGTAATTCCGGAAGCATCCATTCTTGTTGTCATTGATCACTTTACTTGCTTTCTAGGTTATTTTATATTTTCTCATTTAGTTATAAACAACTTTCAAAACCAAAATATTATTTATTTGGCATTGCGCGATAAGTGATAATTCTCTTGCATTCCTAATCGCCTCCATATTGTTCTCTGTGGGATTCGACCCCAACCTTTTTGGGTTACTATATTTGACATCGATCGCTTACACTATTTTAAGGTGTAATTTGAGCGTATCAGGCTATCGGGGTCGGAATGGAATTCTGGAAGTTGGAGCAGGTTCGTAATGTAATTTTGGATATGTGCGCAAATTTTTAGGTCAATCGCATGTGTTTTGGATGGTTTCGGCATCCTTGAAAAACTTTAGGAGTTTCAAAGTTCATAGGCTTGAATTCGATCTGATTTTGGTGTTTTTACGTTGTTTTTGGTGTTTTGAAGGATCGACTAAGTTTGAATGAGGTTATGCGATGTGTTGGTATGTTTGGTCGGCTCCCCGAGGGTCTTGGTTTTGATTTCGGATGATTAACGGAGGTTTGAATTTAAGAATTTTGCAGCAAAGTTGCTGGTGGTGTCATTTTATTAGTGTGGCTGCACCTGCGGATGGGGAGCCGCAGGTGCGATGACCGCAGGTGTGATGGCCGCAGGTATGAAGGTCCTTGCGTAGGTGAGAAAAGAGATCAAGCCAGAGGAAGTCGCAATTGCGAGGCATGGGCCGCACCTGCGAAGCCGCAGGTGCGGGCGAATCACCGCAGGTGCGAAAATTAGACTTTAAGTGGAATTGTGCAGGTGCGCAACTAGGACGGCTGGTGCGGGTCCGCAAGTGCAAAGAATGGGCCGCAGGTGCGGATTAACTGAGCAGGAGGTACAAATAGGTGCCTCCACGAAATTTTCACATATTTCTTCAGTTTGCATGTGGGTTGAGCCTATTTGGGAGCATTTTGAAGGAGGATTTCGAGAGTCTTCAGTGGAGGTAAGTTTCTCGGACTATAAACTCGATTCTATGTTATTATGTGACGTATTAGTCTTGGAAATTGTGGTTTAAATGGCATAAATTGTGGGTTTAGGGCTTGGGAAATTGAGACTTGTAATTAAGGAATTTCGGAGTTGTTTGTGGACGAATTTTGATGCATTTTATGTGTAGACTCGGGGAGGGATAAGGATTCTTGTGACGTAATTTTTATCGAATTTCGAGACGCGGGCCAGGGGCTCGGTTTTGGCCAATTTCGGGAATTGTGCTTAAAATTGATAACTTTCGATTGAGTTTTGTTCCTTTAGCGTATATTGTTGATGTTAATCTGGTTTTGGTTAGATTCGGAGCAATCAGGAGCCGACTTGAGGGGCAAGAGCATCGCGGATTAGTATTTTGGCTCGGGTGGAGGTAAATAATGGCTATAAATCTTGTCCTGCGTTATGGAACCCCAGAATTCGTATTTTCTCACTATTTTTAGAATGGCGCACATGTCGGATGACGAGTATGTGGCGTGCACTGGTTTTTGGATTGGACTTGGTCCTCTCAACGACAACTATTGAGTTGCGTATTTTTACTCTAAATCATATGTTAAATTGTGTTCTAAAACTATTTCTATATTTGGGCTATAAGCCATGTTTAGGGCCTCGTGGCGACTTGTTTAGACCCCTTGGGGGCTTTTTACTGCTATTACCTCACTGTGTTGACTTATGATTTACACTCAGTCATGTTATGTTTAACTGATTTCGAAACTCAGCCTTATTTACACTATTTGAAATATAAAATGATGTTTTGGGTCGAGTACCCTGTTTTACTGATAGCCCGAGGGCTTATTGAGAGTTTCTGACTGAGTGAGGCCGAGGGCCTGATTGTAAGGATATGATATGCCACGAGGTGGCTTGATTTTAGCGCTTGGGCTGAAGGAGCCCCTCAGAAGTCTGTACACACCCCCAGTGAGCGCATGTACCTACTGTGTGCGAGTGCTGAGTGCCGAGTGACGAGCGATTGGGAGGTATGAGTGATAGTGAGGTTGCCCGAGGGACTGATGCTGAGTGACTGTGAGGTATGCTGAGTGATGTTCTTCCCGAGGGGCGATTTATGATTCATGTTTTGGCCCGAGGGGCTATTTATGATTTATTTCATTTTTCACTAAATCNCACATATATATATATATATATATATATATATATATATATATATATATATATATATATATGTATATACTGTTGGAAAGAAAGACTATCCTTATTGTGAACTGATGATTTGATTTTATGTGTTTCCTACTGCTTAGACTTGATTTAATTCCATTACTACTGAGTTGGCATACTCACATTACTCCCTGCGCCCCTATGTGCAGATACAGGTGCTGATACCAAGAATTAGCAATCTATTTCCATGCGGAGCCGGAGTCGGGATATAGAGGTAGTTGTTCAGCGTCCGCAGCGTCTCTGTTTTCTCTTTCTTATTTTGTACCTAGTTCTTCGTTCTGACGTTTTGTATTATAATAGTAGACTTTTTGGTATATTACTTAGATGCTCATGACATATTGACTCCGGATCTCGGGGATGGTAGTTGGTCTGTTTAACTGTTTGTTTTGCTTAATAGATTCAGTAATTTTACACACGTCTATGAAATGTGGGAAACGAGTTGGAAATTTTGGAAAGAACTATAAATACGTGATTGTTGGCTAGCCTAGTTCCATGATAGGCGCCATCACGACCGGTTAGGATTTGGGCTCGTGACATCTTATTTACTTTACAGATAGTACTGCACATAAGCATTTTATGTACTGTCGTATAAATTTTTCTTGTTGCAAGGCCATCTATATTCCATTCATAGATGTCTGTTACACTATAACCTTGATGGTAATGGTCACTATCAAGTTCTTCCAAGAGAACATCTTGAGGAGTTGGTCTTTGATAATAGAACATCCTTTGGACTGGTTTTCGAGCATATTTTTCAGAGATTTTATTAATCTCATCCGAGACCTTCAAGTTTTTGTCTCCATCAAACATATGCTCTAAATTTAAAGGATTAAATTTAAATTCACTAAACTTCTTATTGAGAAATTCTTCAAGGCCTTCTAGACTTTTTAATTTAAAGTCTTTGACCTCAGGTGATGGTTGAATACTTGTAGCAGCAATTTGTTCTATTCCTTATCCTTTGGAGGAACTTTATGAACTTCAGCTATTAGCTTGTCCAATATTTTATGTAATGAAGCAATTTTGTTCACTTAAAATACTAACACACATATTAGTATAATTATTTTATGTGAGCATAGTATTTAAATTCTTAGCCGTAATCATAGCAATATCATTTTCAAATAATTTTGAAAAATCGGTGAAATATACTATTTTATCATTTTCTCATATTTGAAAAGATTGTTGTGGTGGAAAAACTAATTTAGTAACTTCTCCACTAGTAAGCTTATAATCTCTTTCTAATACCGAAATATAATTATGCACACGTTTGGACATAAACCATGGAACAAAAGTAATTATCTTATTTTGCTTACTTATGCCATTATAAAAATCATTTCTAAAGAAAGTTATAAACTCATCATTAAAAGTTATCAAAGAACCATTTTCTAAAAAGTTCCCATCCGGGATTTTTTAAATTCTTCACAAATCATTTTTCTTGCCGGTGAACCCGGACTAAAATCTATTAGGTTTTTATCCACTTAAACCATTTGAAAATTCCATTTCGGATGCAATTGGGTCAAGGTCTGAGTTAACCTTAACAATATTATCCTGACCAATTTTTATATGATCAATTCTATTATTTTCTCTAATTTGTGATGTAGATGCTTTAGATGGAAAATCTACCACATAATCAATTGGAGAAATATATGACGAGTTGGATCTAATTAAATTAGATGATAAACTGACATTATCAGCTTGATTAGGTTCATTGAACCTGATCTTAACAGTTCCATCTGAGGTTTGTTCTATTTTTATAACCTCAGTATTACCAGTGTTTTGAGGGGCTACTGCCTCCTCTATGACCCATTCTTTGGGAAAATCAATCTCATCCCATTTAATAGGTCTTCTGGTAGTAACTTTGGATCTACCAAAATTTATTTCTCATAGGATTCAAAGTATATAACGACTTATAATAAATTCTATAACAGATACATATTACTTCTGTACCAGGAAAATAATCATATCCATGTAATTTTATGCTAAGTATTAAAGTATTTAAAGAGTTTTTATCACTCAAAGAAATTTTTTAATTTGGAAGCATTAAAATAAGTTGGGCCATAGGCCAAACTGGTTTGTACTGTCCCTATCGGAGACTTTTTCGAGTTCTGATTTCTGCCATCTCTGAGAACTTCTATAAATCTTTTAGTTAAGCCTCTTAAGGTAAATGTATTAAAAGCAACTTTTATTAATCCTATATGAATAAATCTATGTGACTCCCTATAAGGGGATAAGTCACTTTCAGATAACAATCTGAAAGTGGCATGATCACTGTCTACAGTGATTGTTTCTTCAATAGTTTTAACTACTTGTTTTAAACCTATTTTTTCAAAGGTTCCTAATTGGTATATAACCTTAGGTTTGACTAATGGATGGTATATAATGTTCAATCTTGATAAAGTCGACCCATTAAGGATATTCAAGTAGTAGATATTTAATAGCTACACAGTTAAATATTTTGAAATTTCCCTTAATACTTGAGAGTATTGATTACAAATTAAAATTATTTCTTTTATAACAATTTTAATTGCAATGTTGGGTCCGTGTGGCAGCACGGGCTTTACTTCCGCTAGTTTTTAACACAAGAGTGGTCTGTTAGAAATGCTAAGAATACATAACTTATATTTTATATTGTGAAAAAACGATCGAATTGGAATAACAGAGCCACATTAATTTTTGCGAGGTTCATCTAGGATCAATGCAAAAAAATATCTGTAACGACCCGATATGCCGTTTTGAGTACTAGCCTTTATTTTCGTATTTTGAAAAATCTATTAGCTTCATTTGATGTATATTGATTTACGTGCATGGTCCATATCGTTTTTTGGAAAGTTTTTACGTAAACATTTGAAGAAAAAGTGATTTTAGGCTTAAAATGGGGCTTGAGTTGACCACAATCAACATTCTTGGTGAACGACCTCGGATCGGTGTTTTGACAATTTTTGTAGGTTCATATGATATTTTTGAACTTGTACGCACTTTTGGTTGAGGTCCGAGGTGATCCGAGAGAATTCCGGCGTGTTATGCAAAAAAAATGTGAAAAATGAGTTTTCAATTGAAAATCATGAGTTTTGATGATCGATTCTTGTTATTTGATGTTATTTTGATGATTTGAGGTAGAGAGAAAGTTCGTAGGATACTATTACACTTGTGTGAATGTTTGGTTTGGAGCCAGAGGGGCTCGGGTGAGTTTCGAATGTATTGCAGATGAGTTTTGATGATATAGCAACTGCTTATGTAATTATAGTTGTTGGTATATGTTGTAGATCTCGCAATTTTGAGGTCTGGCTCGCAATTATGAGCTTTGCTTTTGCGGTCACATGATCAAATTTGCTAACAGGGCTGGAGGGCTCGAACTTCACTTTTGCAAAGAATAATTCGCATTTGCGAATCAAGCTGAGACCGCATTTACGGTATGAGGATCGCATTTGCGATACAGTGTCCTGGGAGTGAGCTTTGCATTTGCGAAGTTTTGGTGCGCAATTGCGATTGAGGGAAGTTCACATTTGCGAACTAAATGTCGCATGTGCGACTATGCTAAGTTTGATGCACATATTGCATTTGTGATCAGTGTGTCGCATTTGCGAACTATACCTACAACTCGGTAGAAGAGGGAGAAAATGGGACTTAGCTCATTTTACACCATTTCTCAACCCTAAATACTCTAGAGTCGATTTTCGAATAACCCTTTCTTCCCAAAATTATTGGTAAGCAACTCTAATCCACTTTCTTTCAATTCCCCATTACTTTTCATGAGTTTTTAACATCGAATCTAGGATTTCTATGATAGAAAATAGGATTTTGGTAGAATTTGAAAATTTTGAAAATTTGAGATTTAGACCTTCAATTGAGGTCGAATTCCGAAACAATCGAGCTCGGGGGTGAATGGGTAATCAAATTTTGGTATGGATCTCGGATTTTGACCAAGAAAGCCTGAGGTTGACTTTTGTTGAAATTTTCAATTACATCAAAGATTGAATTTTTTCCTTCTTGGATACTTTCTAAAGCTTACTTTATATCATTTGAACGATATTTGGCTCGATTTGATTGGTTTAGAGGGTTATTCGAAAGGAAAAGCCGTGGTTGATTGGTGAGTTGGTTGTGCAAAGAGGTAAGTGTCGTGTCTAATCTTAAATTGAGGGAATTAGGACTTGATTGGAATATTCTATTTGATTTGTGTGTGGAATGATATATGCAAGGTGACGAGTGTATATACGTAGTTACGGGTTGAGCATGCAGTTGGGATTTTATTTGTTGTTTTCAATTATCTTATGCCTTCTTTTAATCCATGTTATTAGTTGTTAAATGATTCAATTGTTACTTGCCTTTACTTGTTAAATTCATGTCTTCACTGTCACATGCCTTAATTTCTAATTGTTTTTATGTATCCGTGTCTCAATTTATTGAATGTCTTACTTGTCTTTTGACCTTTTGTATTATCAAATAGCTACTTTTATCCGCTTGCATCGTTAGTTATCTAATTCATTTATTGGGTTTTATTTGAATTACGTTGTAGTTTTTTGTAGATGCTCATTATATTATTATTGTGTGGGACGGGTTGCACACTACAACAATTATTGATATTATTCAGTGGAATTAGGTTACACGCACCAACGATTGTTGGTATTGTTGTGTGGCATCGGGTTGCATGATGCAACTAATATTTGTATTACTATTTGGGAATGGGTTACACACTACAATGGTGTATGCACACGCGCGCGCGAGCGTATGTGTATCTGTGTGGTAGAAGTCAATTGTTGTAGAGTTTATTCCGGTACTCTGATATCAGATTTGAGAACATGTTATTCTGGGGCCCTTTGGTAGCTGACCTTCAGGTCCGTTTATATGAGTTTACTGCTTTATCTATATTTCTATATTCTGTTGTTATTATTCATGCAGGTTTAGTGTGGTGTCTTGTCATAGCCTCGTCACTACTTCGTCGAGGTTAGTCTCGGCACTTATAGAGTACATGGGGTCGGTTGTACTCATGCTACACTTCTGCACTTCTTATGCAAATCCTGATGTTAGTCCCAACGGTGTGTAGAGGAGTTTTTGCTCGGATCGACTTGCTGAGGAGACTTGAAATAGAATTGCTGGCATTCTCAATCCCTGAAGTCCCCTTCTATTCTATTTTTTTTATTTACTTTTATTTCAAATAATTATATTTTTTTCAAACATTATTTGTAGTACTCTAAATACTCATGTATTCACGGTTCCAGATTTTTAGGATATGTTTAGACCGTGATATGTTTGTATTTATCACACCTATTTCAGAATATTGTAGTTTCGTATTATTAATGTTTTTGTAATGACCCGACCGGTCGTTCCGAGAGTTTTAGACTCGTTTCCCCCTTTTCTGCTTCATTTTGTGTGGTTCAGCTCTTTTATATTGTGTTAGGTTGATTGGTTCGAGTTCGGAGTGGTTGTGGAGAGAAATGATACACTTAGTCTCTTAAGATGATTAATTAGTTGGAAAAGTCAACCGAAAGTTGACTTATAGGTAAATGATCTCAGAATCAGGTTTTTGATGGTTCAGATAGCTCCGTTACGTGTTTTGGGAATTAGGAGCGTGTTCGGAATGTTATTCGGAGGTCCGTGGTAGAATTAGGCTTGAATTGGTAAAATTAGATTTTTGACGATTTTCGGTCGGCAGTGGAAAATTAAATATCGGGTAGGAATGGAATTCTGGAAGTTGGAGTAGGTTTGCAATGCCGTGTATGATATGTGTGCAAAATTTCAGGTCATTCGGACGTGGTTTGGTTGGTTTCAGCATCGTTGGGATGTTGTTTTGAGTTTTCCGAGGGTTTGACTAAGTTCGGGTGATGTTATGGGATGTGTTGGCTTGTTTGGAAGATTTTATGGTGTTTGTTGCAGAAGATTTGTTCTTCGCGATCGCGAAGAGGAGGTCGCGATCGTGTAAGCTTAATTGGGGCGGAGGTGAAGTTGTTCTATGTCATCGCAGAGTTTGGGTCGCAATCGCGTTCACATGTGAGGTTGTGCTTCGCGAACGTGTGGCCAGTGTCGCGTTCGCGTAGGGTATTAGAGCTGATGAGGAGCGGAGGCGATTGCTCTACGCGATCGAATGAGGCAGGTTGCGATCGCGTAGTGTTGTGTGGCATTTATTCGTGAACGCCAGGGAGTTTACGCGATCGCATAAGGTTAATTGAGGGGCAACCTTATTTGTGCTTCGCGATCGCGAGGCTATATCTGCGATCGCGATTAAGGAATAACTGTGCAGAATGTTTAAAGTTCAAAATGAGGGTTTGAGTTTATAATTCCAAAATTTCATTAGAGAGCTCGGGAGAGGGCGATTTTAGAGAGTATTTTCAGAGGAGTAATTGGGGTAAGTGTTCTTCACTTAATTTTGGTTAAATTCCATGATTGTGTCTTGATTTTTGTCATCTAAATTGGGAGTTTGGGGTAAAAATTTGGAGAAAATGAAGGAAAAATTGGAGAGTTTATTATGAGGATTTGAATGTCCATTTGATGTCGGATTTTGAGGAATTTGATATGGGTAGACTCGTGAGTGAACATGATTCTAGTTTTGTAATTTTTGTCGGATTTCGAGACGTGGGCCCGGGGGTCGGGTTTGGCCAATTTCGGGATTTTTGATGTAATTTGATTATTTTCGCATAGGTTTTGTTCCTTTAGCATATATTGATGTTATGAACCTGATTTTGAATAGATTCGGGCGATTTGAGGCCGAGTCGAGCGGCAAGTGCATCGCGGGGTAGATTCTCGTTCAGATCGAGGTAAGTAGTGATTGTCAATCTTGTCCTGAGGGTATGAAACCCCATACTTCAGATCGTTTCACTATTTTTACGTAGTGCACATGCTAGATGACGAGCGTGTGGGCGTGCACTGTTGGGGATTTATGACTTGGTTCGTTCTGTAGCAACTATTAAGTTGCGTATTTGACTGGAAACTATATGATATTTTGTGTTTTAGAAAATATTACTATGTTTAGGGCCTCGTGCCATATTTGGGCCTCGTGCCAAGCTATTTGGATCCTTAGGGGCTTTTACTGCTATTTCCTTACTATGTTTATTTAATATTTGTACTCAGTCATGCTATGTTTTACTAATTTCGAAACTTAATCTTAATTACTCCATTTGATGCATAAAAGTGATATTTTGGGCTGAGCACCCTGTTTTATTGATAGCCCGAGTGGCTTGAGAGGTTTTTGACTTAGTGAGGCCGAGGGCCTGTGTTGTGAGGATATCATGGGATCGGGCTGCACGCCGAAGCATGTTGTATTGATTTATGATATATGAGAGGCTGAGGTCCTGATTGTTTATGCCACGAGATGGCTTGTTATAGTGCTAGGGTTGTAGGAGCCCCTTCGGAGTCTGTACACCCCTAGTGAGCGCAGGTACCTACTGAGTGCGAGTTCCGAGTGCCGAGTGACGAGTGATGGGGAGGCATGAGTGGCTGTGAGGTTGCGCGAGGGCTCATTATGAGTGATTTTGAGGTATCCCGAGGGGCTGATTCTGAGTGGTGTTACGCTGATGGGAGGTTTATGATACATGTTTTTCCTGAGAGGTTACTTATGATTTTCACCACTTTTACTTAAAATTTCTTGAAATTCTGTTGGAAAAATATTCTCAAAAGAATTTTACTGAAATCGGCTTTTAAGCGTCATGATTTGACATATATGTACTGTTGGAAAGAAAGATTGTAATTACTGGGAATTTTATGACGTGTATTTACGTGTTTCTTACTGCTCAGTCTTTATTTACATTTATTATTTACTGAGTTGGCGTACTCATATTATTCCTTGCACCTTGTGTGCCGATTTAGGTGTCAGGGCATCAGAGTGAGAGTTGTTCTTCCTTGTCTCAGAGTTTTCGAAGATTTGCGAGGTAGCTGCACGGAGTCTGCAGCCTTGCTTTTCTCCTTCTTACCTTTATAATATTTATTTCCTCAGACTTAACATGTATTAAATAGACACCATCAGACGTGTATTTCTTTTAGTTACTCATGACTAGTGATTCCGGGATTTTGGGCTGTATTTAATATTTAGTATATCCTTGCTTGTGTTGAAATGCTTAAACGGAAATATTTATGAAATATCAGATTAGTAATTTTTTGAACTGGCTAGCCTAGTATCACAATAGGCGCCATTACCGCCAGGGTGGTTTTGGGGTCATGACAG
This sequence comes from Nicotiana knightiana, assembly GCA_005239525.1. Taxonomy (NCBI): domain Eukaryota; kingdom Viridiplantae; phylum Streptophyta; class Magnoliopsida; order Solanales; family Solanaceae; genus Nicotiana; species Nicotiana knightiana. Next base: position 137,267 of record ML395498.1, on the reverse strand, counting down.
TTTTGCTTTTAAATTTCTATAAATAGTTAATTAATTATCTAATGTTGGCTTGTCTAGCAAGTGAACTATCACGACCCTAATTTTTCATCTTAGGATGTTGTGATGGCACCCAGTCTCTAAGATTAGGTACGCATAACATGCATAGAGAAATTTGCGGAAATATTAATAGAACCTCAAATTTAAAACCATAAAACTATCATGATAAATCTCAACAACACAACTGACAAATAACTCCCATAATCTGGTGGAACTAAGTCATAAGATCTACAAGAATGTACTAATGGTCTCGAAATACAACACGATTTGGAATAGGAATAAACAGAATGAGAAAATAACAGAAGGTGACTCAAGGCTTGCGGGCGTCGAGCAGGTATACCTTGAAGTCTCTGAAATGCAGCTAACCAAATCAATCACTATGTCCAGCACAGGCAGACATTCCCGGATCTGCACAAAACGCGTGCAGAACCATATTATGAGTACACCACAATGGTACCCAATAAGTATCAAACCTAACCTCGGTAGAGTAGTGGCGAGGCCAGGTCAAGACACCTACTAGGACAAGATAAACGAAACCAAATATAACAATAGGAAATAATGAAAAGCAGTAAAGTGAATGATAACCAAGCAGTTTAGTAACGTAAAATAATGATAGAATTCTAAGCAAAAAGGGAAACAATGAGGAAACACATAATGAGAACCACAAACAATAAAATACGGACAAAACTGGTTAGACAAGGAAGAACAAAAACAATAAGAACTATTCAACTAATAAATCTTTTCAATATGAAATGCACAAAAAGAATCACAACCGATGTACCGTCTAGTATTCACATTTCACAATTTCAATCACAATCTTTCCTTATATCACCGCGTGAGCCTTGTATTTAGTTTTGAAATTCATTTTGCCCTAAATAGCTTTACGCGTTTTAGCTCACCTTATCTCACCACGTGGCTTCAAGTAGTTCCCTTACTAGAAACACGCATTTCAAGCCCACCTTATCTCACCGTATGCATATCAACCCTAGTCTTATACCACCGCAAGTATCAATAATACAACACAGTCCTAACTCGCATCACAAGTACCCGTATGACACAACTTTCCAAAAAGTCAACAATATTATTATTTTCACAATGGATAGCACATAACTCAACCACAATGTGTACAAGAATCTCAACAATAACAAAATGAATGTGAATTGCTCAACAAGAAAGATATCTCGAGAATTAAGAACTTCACCTCATTGTGATAACGACTTTTACAAATTCAATACGAATAACTCAAAAAGAAGAGATTCCACGAAATAACAACTTCAAGTAAAAGAAATTCAACAATTTAAGAGACAAAAAACAATAAGGAAAGCAATAACTTCAACTAAAGCATGTAAGAGCAGAATAACAAATAAGAAGTAGAACAAGTATTAACAATTTCAAATAAAGCATGTAAGGGTAGATTAACACATGTAAGATTATATTAACTGTGAGCATGTGATTGTTACTCGCCATATCGTCTTATAAAAATCTCAATAAATCAATTGATTTTATGAATTTTTGTTGATTTTCAGTGATTAATTGTGAAAGATTTGTATTTTTTGCATATCCATAATACATATTTTAAAATTATTAGAAATTACATCACTATTATCAAGGAATTATAAAGTTATAATTAACTAAATAATAGACGAATGATGGTTATTTAACGTAATGTAGTTTTAATAACTAATTACTAAAAATTAATCATTTTTAGTCAATAAATCATAGATTTTATTAGGAATATAAAATTGGTCGTTTATTCTTGATTGATCTGTAAATAGATGAAAATAAGGTTTAAAATTAATTACTACATTCTTGGATTAAATTTGATTTGAACTTAATTAGATCAATTAATTTAATTAATTAAGAGAGCTAAAATCAGACCTGGGCCAAGAAATACCCAGGCCCAATCCCTATCTCTATACACTCAAACGACCCAGCCCAAACCCCATAACCCGACCGACCTGTTGGGATTAATGAACTAATCCCAGCCGTTGATCTTCCAAGATCCAACAGCTGGGAACTCCCAACCTTAAACTATAAAGATGTCCAAACACTCACTACTCCCTTCATTGCACCCAAAGCCTAAACCCCTCAAAACCCTAGCTGCCCCCATCCCTCTGTCTCTCTCTCCTCTGTCTCAAGAAACCCTAGCCGCCCTAGGTTTCCACCGCCTTCTGCCACCAAAAATCATCTACTGGTGGCGGACCTCCACCAAATAGCCCCAAACCTTCACCCTATAATCCTCACCCTTCCTCGATCACCTCCCGTCATTGATTCCGCCAAAATCCCACCCAAAATCATCCGATTTCAGATCTAAGAATCTGAAAACCTAAAATGATTCAACAGTCAACTTCGAATGATTCAACGGTTCGAACCTACATGAGTTAGTTGCTCTTGATAAGAGCAATTGATTCATGTGGGTTTGAATCATTTTCAAACCCTCCGGAATCCGGCCAAGGTCCGGCTATTTCACTCTTTCCGGCCAAATCACCCTACGGGTACCCCCCCTTTTCCTTTCTATGTGTTTCGCGTATTTTTAGCATGAATAGGCATAGTTTAATTAGTTTAGTTTTTTTTTTTTTTTTCCTTTGTGTCGCTGTTTTCTTCTAATTTTATCACTGTTTTGATTACTTTCTTTTAACTGTTCATGCTTGATTAGTTCGAAGCCCAAAATATATTTTGTAAAAAAAAAATATTCTTAACTTAGACTTTGTTCACTGATTCATGTATGGTTGTTTGCCCCGATCCATTTTAAATAATTTTGTTCCATCATATGCGTAGCTAAGTAATTTGGTTGTGTTTTAATGTTAATTTGAGTGTTAAATCCATTTCATAGAAGTTATGTATTTTTCCTTGGGAAGAGTCCTTGTCATGATTCTTAAACGGTTTTCTAATGAATTTGTATGATAATTCGATTGACTAAGCAGTCTAGGTCAATATGCATATAGAATTTCTAGAGTTCTTTGATAGTTAGTCCCCTAATCTCTTGTTTCACTAATAAAATTTGATCCTAACAAATTAGTTACCCCTGTTAATCCCAAGCTTTGGACATACCATCAAGACTAGGTAGTTAGCTATGTAATTAGAAACTAATCAACCAATTAGGCCAATACTTAATTCTAAAATAATGTTTGGTCATGGTTTAACCTAGACTTGTCAAGACTAATTTAGTTAACAATAATTCCCTATAATCACTTGTTTAATAGATTAACCTAGTCTAATAGTCTCTTGAACAACTAACTAAGTCCTAAAACCTGTTCAGGATAAATAGTCAGGATTAATTAGCTAAAAAAAATCATTTAACCTAGGCTTTAATAATTAGCCAATACCTAATCAACCTCTTAAACCAGTTTAAAATCAGTAGGGATTAAGCCTCTTAATTAATCAAGTCTAACAACCTAGTTGTTTCTATCAATTAATCTAAGGCAAAGTTCAAAATAATTTCACCTTTAAATAATTTGAACTCCCTCAAACTAGAAGTTAACTTAGCCAACCTTTTAAGTAGTTAACTAAAAATCTGTCAAAAGATAATTAGTTTAGGATTAATTAGCTAAAACAAATTAGTTAACCTGAGCTTAATAATTGATCAAGTTTCTGATTTTAGGTAATCGACTTGAATTAATCAAATTGAATCAGTTAACTTAGGTTAAGGAGTTAAGCTAATTGGCCTAAATCAATTAACAAGTTAAACCATAGTTAATACCTAATGATCCTAGTTAAGTAGTAAGCTAACTAGGGTTAACTAACCAAAGTTCAAGTAATAACCCAAGTGAGTTTAACTCTGATTATCCAATGGTAAATTCAGGGACTCCAAGGGGGTATATTAGGTAATGTAGTTTAGGAAATCAGAATTTTAAGGGTAAAAGGGTCTTTTTATGGGTAGGAAAGTTCTAGAATAGGGGCAGCTGTCCCAAAGATAAGGTTGACAGCTGCGCTATGTACTATTTAGTACTGTTTTTCAGCTTTTGGATAGGGAATATTCCAAAGAATATCCCATTCCCAAATATCCTATAAATAGACCCTCTTTCTAGACATGTGGGGGTTACCCTTTTTTACACTCGTTGAGCTGCTGGAATTCAGAATCCTCCTTATTCAGAAATACTTTTTCCATTCAAAAGGTTTTGAAAAAGAAGAGTATTATTAGAAAAAATCTAATTTCCTTTTTTGAAAACAAGTTCATAAATAGATGGCCTAGTTCAGCTGCTATCTTCTCTTTTCTAGATTTTGGATTTCTGGAAGTTTCCTTCAAACATTCATACTCAAGATTTCTGGGTGTATTCTTGCTGGACTATTTGGTTTTCATTGGGTTTCTGTTTGCTGTTGCTGATCTCTCTTCTTTCTTGCTGTTCATTTTTCATACTTGACCTTTATTTGGTCAAGTCTCTTTGTTGTTTCTCTCTTAAAAGGTATGTATTAACTCATCTCTTCTTAATGAAATTTTTTGAACTGGAATCTTCTTCTTCTTCTCCCCGCTTAAACTAGTTGTTCTTGATGGATGAGTTTATCTCTTCTGCTTTATGTAAATGTGACTGTATAGATGTTTATTAGCATATTAATGAACCTGTGAGTGTGATAAATACTGTTTTGTTGTTGGTATTTCTTTGCTGAAATATTTCGTATATTTTAGGCTATATATATATAAATATGGTGAATAATCATAGTTCTATATTAGGGAACAAGCTGCATTAGGATGTTGAATCTGACCTTCTCTATGGTGAGGTTCTATCAATAAGAATGCAGAAATAGGCTTTCAATTGAGTCTCGTTGGTCAATAAAGAGATTCATTAAGCAAGTCTCTTCATAGTTTAGGATGTTGGCATTAGGGTAGATGAATATGACTTCTTAATAGTCAAATTCACCCCTTAGTAGCGCACAAACATTAGTATGGTTGGATGAAGTTTACCCTTTAAAGGGTATAAAATATGTAATTAAGAAAGGCATTAGAGTGAGGAATCTGAACCCTTGAATGGTCAGATTCATCCTCTAAAATTCCTAAATAAGCAAGCCTCCATATGGTTTGGAATTATGTTAAGTTAGCATTAGGGTAGATGAATCTGACTCCCTAATAGTCAAATTCACCTCATTGATAGTGCATAAACAATAGTTTAGCTTGCTGAAAATTATCCTTCAAAGGACATAGTTTGTAATGAAAAGGAGCTTTAGGAAAGTGAATCCGAAATCACAAAAATAGTCGGATTCACTCCTCAAAATGCCCATAGCAGTCAAAGCATTTGAATAAATGCTTGCTAAAATCTGTTGCATAACATAAAGACAACTGTTAAGAGTCTAGACAAAGTGATATCATTGGATTGGAATCTAACCCTTTCTATGGTTAGATTCAGTCCATAAAAAGGCATGAACATATTTTTGTTCTCCTAGGGAATCATTAAGGTTGAATTTAACTTTCTTTTATGGCTAAATTCATCTCACAAATGCCCAAATGTCTGTTGCTAATACTGTCCAAGTACTCAAACTTTGGACTGACATTTTAGATTAACATTGAAAAATACAGATTCCAAAGTCTCTGAAGGCTGGCTCGCACAGGAGCAGTTCTGCCCCTTCTTTATTTTGGTTACTCGTTGTTTTCATCTTTTAGGAAATTGTATTTCATAAGGAAATGAGGATGTAATACTATAATTCTTGTAATTTTAGTTGTAAATATGGACTGTAAACTATTATTTTAGCTTTTGTTTTCTTCTTCTTCTTTTACTTTTCTTGCTAAATCCAAAATCGGGCCAACTTGATGAAATAACCCATTAGGGCTTTAATCATATTTAGCTCCTTAGGCTATCGGTCCATAAGGGAGTAGGTAGGCCTAACAATTAGTGTTATTTGCTCTAAGAAGTAGCTTACTAACAATAGATAATTAGATCAAAAGCATGAATTTGCACTCGAATTACTCTATACGAAGTCTCTTTATAATATTCGCTGAATTTCCAAAATCAGTTATCTTAACATATTAGTAACTCAAAACATCTTTTTTGATTCATCTCAAATTCTGCAGCCTGTCTGAAATAGATAAAGATTAATACATATGAATCATGAATTCAAAACGCATGTATTTAGGCTACTGGAGTTGTTAAAACTCGTTAAGTTAGCTAATCGAAATTGGTAAAAATTGTTGTACCACGTTCTCTTTAAAGTTATAAAATTCTGTTTCAAAGTTTACCAAATTCAAACAAGATTAGTGACCAAAAAGGGGTCTTGCATATCTGTATAAGCGTGTTCAAATATATATATCCATGAATGATGTGTATTGTGTTAGCATATTCCTACTTTTGTTAGACTGAAATATGGATAGTTTTAAGTCTTGCGAAATGCTGTTTGCTGACCTATCATGAAGTACTCAAATTAATCAAAGGCTTCACCCTTATTGAAAAATTAGTCACAATTAGGATTGACCAAAGAGTTAAATGATAAATTGGGCTAAAATATGGACGTAGCCCAAAACATGTTATCTTTAGGCTTTTGAACATCATTTTAGGTAATCTTTAGGTAGAATGAATACCTTTACTTTGAAACTCGACAAAAATTGATCAGTACCCCAAAATTACAATAAACTACACTCGGGAGTGGCAACTCATGCCCCCGACTCTTAACTCTAAATAACTAATAAAATGCACATAGCAATCACGGGAGCATTTCATGCGACGTTTTTGCCATGTGCTAAAAAACAACAAGTGTACGCCATCGTAACTTGTCCAAGATAAATCCATAAACGTCCTAATCGATCTTAAAACTAAAATGCTCTTTCAAAAATAGAGAACTTAAACATTGCCTCAAATAGGCACTATAAAATCGTCATGACCATAGTCTTGACCACGTAATCTACACTCGGGTGTGACAACTCATGTCCCCGTCTTCGACTTCAAACTATAATAAAAATCACACGTTGTAATTGCGGGTGTATTTCATGTGGCATAGTTATAATGTGTCCAAAAACAAATAAGAGCACGCCATCGTGACTTATTCCAAGATAAATCCACAAATATTAAAAGCGGCTAAAAGGTTAAAAAAGGCTAAAAAGCACAATAGGTTTAAAATACGTAAGTAATCAAATTATTAGGCCAAATATAAATAGTTAAGTGACCGTGCTAGAACCACAGAACTCGGGAATGCCTAACACCTTATCCCCGTTTAACAGAATTCCTTACCCGGATTTCTGGTTCGCAGACATTTTTAAACAGAGTCAAAATTTTCTCGGTTTGGGATTTCAATAAATAAATGGTATCCCGGAACAACGTAAAAAATCCGGGTGGCGACTTTGAAATAATAATAAATCCCAAAACCAAATAATGTCACTTTAATTGGAAAAACTCCCTTATTACCCTTTAATTAATCTGGGGGTAGGGAAAAAAGAGGTGTGACAGCTCTGGCGACTCTGCTGGGGACTCAAACCCAGAATCTCCGGTTCAGGGTTCAAGAATTCGAGCTTATATTTATCTGAATTGGATATAAACTGTGCCGAAACCCCTCTTCTCTCTGAGTCTTCTAAATCATCTGGGAAGTGTGAACTTCGTGTGACTTCTTTTCTGTTAGAGTCATATCAAAATTTTAGAACGAGGTACGAACAAGTTGCAAAGACGGTGAAGCTTCTGTATTCCCGGTACGCTGCCCCGACCTCGGCTCGAGCTGTCCGCTCGGGTAAGCCTGGTCTAGAACAAAACCCCCAGATTTAAACTTAGTATAACATAGCCTCATGCCAGATCCCTAGTAGGAACATTTATTTGCATCACGTGCATTTGACTTAGGGGACTCAACACAGGGGTTGGGTCCGTCTAGGACAGGTGTACCCAAAAATAAAAGACTACCCTGATGCATCTTACCTGCCACATATGCATTTATTTGTTTCAGCTTGTGTATTGACCAGTTAAAATAAATTTAAAAAAAATGAACAGAAAAACCAAGAGTGAGGTAGAATAGAAAATTCACCTTGTTTTGAAAATCCTCGTATTTATCCCGAAACTCTGCCAAAATTTCTGAAAAAAGTAATATTCCAAAACAAAATGAGTAGGTGTATATTTTTAATCAGTCAAGATTTTCCCGAACTACACATTGTTTGATTCTCACCGGTGTGGGATACGTAGGCAAACCTCATCGGGTCCAACTCTATTTTTCAAAATCAAAGGATATAGTCCTAAATAAAATTAGGTGACACCATTATAGCCTAATTGCTCAAGTGGGGCACCGGAAGGCCGTTTTTGCAAAAGTGGCCGCCTGTGGTTTGTCTTTAAATTTCGACCCAATGTGCAAACACAACCTTAAAAAAAAAATTTCCCACCCGAAGTATCGAAGGGGCGTATTCGCAAGAATGGTCCATTACAAAACCTTGTGCAAAAATAACACTTTTCAAAATTTTTTGTGGTTTTAATCAAAACGAATGTGCATGATGAATATAGTTGAAAACATTCCCTTCAGGGCAGTCGAGGAAATCCATTTAAGACTCCATATGTGGTGGAGCAACTTGGGGGAAGCTAGTAGAAAGTCTACTATGAAAGCTTTAGGCGGACTTACTGGTCTTCGAAAAATCAAGCCGAGGTTGGACATCGTCAAGGCTTTAGTACCGTTTTGGGATCCCACCCACAACGTGTTCCACTTTTCAGAATTTGAATTGACACCCACGCTAGAGGAAATAGCAGGGTATGCTGGTCTCAATGACAATCTTAGGAGTTGGTACCCAGTGGCACCCAGGGCGGTGACTCCACATAAGTTCTTTGATCTGTTGAGAATTAGTCGAGACGTCCAAGACCCACACCTGTCCAAAGGTTTCTGCACTTTCTATTTTCTTTACAGACGTTATGGAGATCCCCGAGGTTATGAGGCTGACAAAACTGGTCAACTCACAAAGATCAGGCTAAATGGGAAGCCCGCCGGGGGTTAGCTTTTGTGGTAGCATTCTTGAGCACCTTGATTTGCCCAAGAAGTGACGGATGCATAGATATCGGGCTTGCAGAAATGGAAGATTTGGTGATGAAAAAATTAATGGCACACTTATACCGATGGTCTTAGCAGAGATTTACCGTGCTCTAACAGTTTGCCAATCTAGGGGAAAGTTCTTCGAGGCGTGCAACCTGCTTCTACAAATCTGGTTGATCGAGCACCTCTGTCACCGCCCAGGATACATGAACTACGACTTAACATGTTTGTATTGCATCGAGGAACATGGTACTCAGGTAAAGGGCCACAAAATTCCTCAGGGCACGGAGGCCTGGCACTCATACTTGAGTTCATCGACTGCCGACCAAATTGAGTGGACGTTCGGGTGGCTCCCTGTCGGCGAGGTTATCAATATGTCTGCTGAGGTTTGCTATCTTCTGTTAATGGTCATGCGAAGCATTCATCCTTATGCCCCACACCGGGTCTTGCGCCAGTTGGGAAGACAATAGGGTATTCCCCATGACGAGGACTTAAGCCAACAAGCCATTGAGTTATGCCCGAGTGCTGCATTTCCTGAAGGTAGGGTCCGTCAAATCTGGAACGAGTACAGGTTTTTAGAACCTCAGACTCAGGTGAGAAATTTATCTAAGGGGGAAGTGGAGCCCGCTTACACTTCTTGGTAAGGCATAAGAGGCAGAGAGCATCAAGAGCAAGAACGACCCGCAAAGAGACCCCACGTGCAACAATTCACCGAGCAAACACAACATCACTGGGCTTGGTTGGAAAAGGAAAATAACTACCAAGCTACCATAAGCAAGTTGAAACCCCAGATTAGGGAAATCAAATTTGAAAACATTCTGCAAACCGCCACAATTGAAGGGGAGAAAAATAGGTTAACCCAAGAAAATGCAGCTCTCCGGGCCCAGATACAGAAATTGAAAATAGCTGCTGAGAACCCAGAGAGAAGCAGGACTAATGAAAGGCTTATGAACAGTCTGAGGCATAAAGTTTGCAGCTATGGGAATGATCTAGACAAAGCTGAAGAAGAACTGGCCGGAGTTCGGGCAAGATTAACAAGAATTGAAGAGGAAAGAACAGAGTTTGCCCAGAGACTGCAAAGGAAATATGACCAAGAAGCCACAGACTTGAAGGAAAGGGTGGCCATCCTCGAGAACGAAATGGCCAAACAGGCAAAAAGGTTCAAGGCAAACAGAGAACAATGCTATACCATGATGGCCCAGTTGGAGGGAGTCTTGCAACAATTGCAAGAAAAGAATCATAAGGACGCCCAGGTTCTAGAGGCTAGGTCTCTACAGATCGGGCGCTTACTCCAGGAAAAGGGCATCATCAGACAGAGGGTCAGAGAAATTGCAGATTATATTGGCACAAAATTCCAAGAGTGTGAAGATATGACTCAGACCACCTTCTTCTCGGCAGTAATGATATTCGTCCACAAGATAATGGACGACCTACACCGCCTCCAGCAAGGTTTGGTACGTAGGCCCGTGGCAAGACCGAATGATGTCCGGCGGGCCCCTGGAGCAGTAGAGGCACTTATGTATTCTTGATGTCCTTTTCGAGTCTGTATTTCATTTCCCTGTTTGAGTCTACTTTAAGTCTTTGTAGTTTCTTTAAAATTCCCAAGAAAATATGTCGGAGTCTTTGTAATGAATGAAAGCTAAAAGTTTTTTTTCCTAATGAATGAAAATTCGAAAATGTTTATGTCCCTTGGTATTTATCGCATGAACTACGTGATGATCTGATTCATGTGGCGCCGTGATACGTAGGCAATCCACATAGGATTCGATCATAACCATAAGAAAGGAAACCGGGCGAGGAATAAAAAGCGAAAATAATAACAAAGGAAAGAAAAGTGCAAAACCCAGAAATAAAGCCGGGATGAAATACACAACTGTTGCAAAAACATATGGAAACACATTTAATTGCTTAGGTACATTGCATACCCTAAACGTGCGATTGCCTATGTGATAAATGTTTCAACCTAAAATTTTGTTGGTTCGATCTTAAAGGTATTTTTAGGTGGTTGGTTTTACGGTAACCTGGCTTCCCATCCTTACTTAACTAGATCAACATCTGAATCACTTGCCAATCGTTAACTCTTCGGTGGAAGACCTAAATCCGGCCATCCTAACATCTGAGTCAGCAAAGCTGAAGAAAACAGGACTCTGCGTTGCTGCATGCTGGAAATGTGGGACGCATGGTCCAATGGTAGGGAACCACCCGTACCATCCCGGGTTTCCCGGAGATAATTCCTAGGGCAGGCGGGACATCCAACATCCCCATAAGTTACCTAGCCACGCCGTTTGGATATCTAACTATGTCGGCTCACTTTGCCAGAAGGCCTTATGAGGTTCGCCCCCAGGCCCTGTTTCCTGATGTGTCTTTCAACATCTTCACCGCACCACCAATCTATGCCACAGCTCCACCAACTACATCTGGGCCAAGTTTTGAGCCGCCAGTATTCACATTCCAAACATCGTCTGTCCATCAGGATACCACTCATGCATACCCCCAACAACCTCAACCTGAGGTCACTTTGGGACAAGATAAGAAAATCCTCGAGCACGAAGAAATAACTCAGAAAATGAAGAGTATTGAACAGAGGCTCAAGAATATACAGGGGCTGAGCGGGCAGAAAAGCGTCTCCTATGCAGATTTGTGCATGTTCCCGCACGTCCACTGGCCTCTTGGGTTTAAAACCTCCAAGTTCAAAAAATATGACGGACATGGGAACCCCATAGCTCATCTAAAAAGGTACTGCAACCAGCTCCAGGGAGTAGGTGGGAAAGAGGAACTTCTCATGGCATATTTTGGAGAAAGCTTGACGAGGATTGCATCAGAATGGTACATGGACCAGGATATATCCCGCTGGCACATATGGGATGACCTGGCACGGGAATTTTTCTAGCAAATCCAATAAAATGTGGGCATCGCTCCCGATAGGAACTTACTATCCAATCTAAAAAAGAAACCCTCAGAGAGTTTCAGAGAGTACGCCATCAAATGGCGCGAACAGGCCTCCAGGGTCAAACCTCTGATGGATGAGGTTGAAATGGTTAGTGTCTTTCTACAAGCACAAGAAGCTGATTACTTCCAAAATATGATGTCCGCCATGGGTAAACCATTTGCGGAAGCAATCAAACTTGGAGAAATGGTGGAGAATGGTCTAAAAACTGGTCGTATCCTGAGCCAATCTGCCATAAGAGCAACCTCTCAGGCCATCCAAAGTGGATCGGGGAGTGCAACCAACAGAAAAAAGAAAAAAGAGGGGGCCATGATGGTTTCCAATGTCAGGAAGCCTCGATAATACCCACGTCTATTTCCCAAAACTTCCCAAGATTACTATCCTCACCAAGACGCAGCTTATGCTACGCCCCCTCTTCCCTTTGCGGTAATGAATGCTCAGCCATATCCCAAGCCACAACAATAATACAATCAGAATAGAGCTCTACCTCCGAGAAACAGCCATCCTCCCTAGCTCCATATAATCCACACCCTCCCCAAAAATACCCGTACAACACCTACCCCTGTGAACCACCAAGGAGACCCAACTTCACTCCTATCGGGGAGCCGTATTCAAGCCTCTTCCCAAAATTAGTCCAAATGGTGCTTCTACAACCCGTACCTCCGACTAGGCAAAACCCAACATCAACATCATACAATCCGGGAACCAATTGTGCCTACCATTCTGGAGCAGGAGGGCATGACATAGAGGAGTGTTGGACCCTCAAAAGAGCTGTGGAAAGCCTAAAAGAAAAAAAGAAAGTGGTTTTAAGGGACGAAGAAACTCCTAATGTGACGAACAATCCACTTCCCACTCACAATCATGGGCCTGTCGTCGGCATGATTTGCGTGGACTAGGATTTCGACCAAGCTCTAAAGGTCATCGTCGCCATCGCAGATGTGGAAAGAAAGCCCAAGGCGGCACCCAAACCAGTAAAAGAGATGAAGAAGAGTAACCCCGTCCCCCAGGTCGCGGAGAAGGCTGAGACCGAAACAAATAGGGGACCCTCTGAAAACGTTGTTCTTTACGTCCCCAAGGCACCCAGGAAGGAACAAATTGTGTTGAGACCTCCCAGGAGGTTACAATTCAACAAGGCAATGATGAATGGCCCAAAAATGTACATGCCGAAGGGGACGTATGTGACGCGGGGCCAAATAATTCACCAAGGCTGAATGAGCCCGTGGTTATTAGCCGCGCATCGCAGACTCCCATGAAGAAAACTACTGCCATCCCCTGGAATTTCAACAAGACGGTGGTGACGTACAAAGAAAAAGAAATTACTGGGAAACAGGAGATATAAAATCATTAGAGAAATACCTCAACCTGGAAGAACTGAACAAAAGCAAGCAGAAATGCTTTCCGCCTAAAAATACGATCAGTGCCGGCGAGATAGAAGAATTCTTCAAAAATATGAAAATCGCTGGATACGCCATAATTGAGCAGCTTAGAAAGTCACCCACTCAGGTCTCACTTCTATCCTTGCTGATAAATTCAAACGAGCATCAGTAAATCCTGATCAAAACACTTAACGAAGCATATGTTCCGGCTGAGACCACGATTTAGCAAATGGAAAGAATGGCAGAACGATTTTTTGAAGTCAACCGGATCTCATTTAGCAACAATGACTTGCCCCCGGAAGGGGCTGCCCACAACAAAGCTCTCCACCTAACTGTTAAATGTGAAGTTTACTATGTGAAAAGAGTTATGATGGACGTCAGATATGGGGTTGATATTTGCCCTCTTTCGACCCTACAAAGAATGGAGATCGGGACTGAGAGAATTAGGCCCAACAATGTGTGTGTCCGCGCATTCGATGGTATCAAGAGAGACACGATCGGGGAGATTGATTTGGTCTTGACAATCGGCCTTGTCGATTTTGAAGTGACATTCCAGGTCATGGATATGGATACTTCCTACAATTATCTCCTGGGAAGGCCTTGGATCCCTGCAGCAGGAGCAGTGCCATCTACTCTTCACCAGATGGTTAAGTTCGAATATGAAGACAAGGAAATTGTGGTCCATGGGGAAGATGAGCAATCTATTTACAGGGAGCCATCAACCCCATGCCTAGAAGCAAGAGAGGGCAGCGAGCACATAATCTACCAGGCTTTCGATATTGTGGTTGCGGACCAGCATGAGGAAGGAACCCCGTGCCTCCAACCCTTCCTATCAAACGCGTTAATTATGGTTGCCAACGACATGATTAAACATGGGTACACATCTGGAAAAGGGCTCGGGATGTCCTTGCAAGGCATTAAAGAACCCATCACTTTGCCTGCCAACAAAAAATTCTTTGGCATATGGTTTCAAGCTACTCCCGACGATGAACAATGGGCTGACCAACATAGGAAAAATGGTTGGGTATTTCCTCAACCTATCCCACACATCACTGCATCATTTGTCAAGCCAAAATACCTGGAGGAAGAGGAAGAGGCTTTCATGGCCGAAGAAATCGAAGAAATATATGGAGCAATGAGACAATGTTGTATGAGGCCCATATGGTCCATCAGGAGAAGGCTCTAGCACTGCCGAAGTGCAGTATATGGGGCCTGATGCCAAGTTGCAAAACTGGAAGGCTACTCCATCCCTCATCAGGCGGGAGTCCCGGTAGTTCAGTTTTTTCCATCCTTTCTGCACTATGAGTTATTTCAGGGTGTAACTCAAGTGTTTTTAAATTCTTGCCTTTAAATTCAGATGTAAACCCTCCTATGTTCAAATTCAATGAAATGAAATAAAAATTTAATCGTCTATTATTCTTTCTGATTTTTGTTTACTTTTCTTATTTTTTCAGTCCTAATAATGCGGCTTTAAAAAACATGACATGCTTGCAGACTTCATGCTCTGATCTTAATACGTCGTCTAACCTCGAAATAATGAATCAAGAATTGGAATATGACGAAGAAGAGGCTTTTAGGGAAATAAATGGAGAATTGGAACAGTTCGAGAATAAGCCTAAGCCAAACTTAAACGAAATGGAACCCGTTAACTTGGGCAATGAACAGGAGATTCGAGAAACCATGATAAGCGTCCACACGGATGAAAAGACTAGGGACGCCTTGATTCAACTCATTTTTGANGCCTTGATTCAACTCCTATTTGAATTCAAAGACGTGTTTGCTTGGTCCTACGACGACATGCCCGGACTAAGTATGGACTTGGTGGTACACAAATTGCCAACCTACCCCGGTCATCCACCTGTCCAACAAAAGCAGAGGAAATTTAAAACGGACATGAGTGAAAAGATCAAAGAAGAGGTCGCTAAACAACTTAAGGCTGGATTAATCCGAGTGGTCCAATACACCACCTGGTTGGCCAATNTTTCTGCACTATGAGTTATTTCAGGGTGTAACTCAAGTGTTTTTAAATTCTTGCCTTTAAATTCAGATGTAAACCCTCCTATGTTCAAATTCAATGAAATGAAATAAAAATTTAATCGTCTATTATTCTTTCTGATTTTTGTTTACTTTTCTTATTTTTTCAGTCCTAATAATGCGGCTTTAAAAAACATGACATGCTTGCGGACTTCATGCTCTGATCTTAATACGTCGTCTAACCTCGAAATAATGAATCAAGAATTGGAATATGACGAAGAAGAGGCTTTTAGGGAAATAAATGGAGAATTGGAACAGTTCGAGAATAAGCCTAAGCCAAACTTAAACGAAATGGAACCCGTTAACTTGGGCAATGAACAGGAGATTCGAGAAACCATGATAAGCGTCCACACGGATGAAAAGACTAGGGACGCCTTGATTCAACTCATTTTTGAATTCAAGGACGTGTTTGCTTGGTCCTACGACGACATGCCCGAACTAAGTATGGACTTGGTGGTACACAAATTACCAACGTACCANCCTGGGGAACATACTGTTACCGGGTCATGCCATTTGGTTTAAAGAACGCTGGGGCAACTTATATTAGGGTCATGACCGCTATATTCCATGACATGATGCATCAGGAGATCGAGGTGTACGTGGATGGTGTGATCATTAAATCCAGGACCCAAAGTGACCATGTACAACATTTGAGGAAATTCTTCGAACGCCTGTGCAAATATGATTTGAAATTAAACCCAGCCAAATGCGCTTTCGGAGTTCCATCCGAAAAATTACTGGGATTTATAGTTAGTCGACGGGGCATTGAGCTGGACCCGACAAAGATAAAATCTATTCGGGATCTCCCACCCCCAAGAACCAAGAAGGAAGTCATGAGTCTATTGGGTAGGTTGAATTACATCAGCAGGTTTATCGCTCAGTTGACCTCTACATGCGAGCCTATATTGAAGCTGTTGAAAAAATATGCAGCCATCAAATGGACAGACGAGTGCCAGGATGCTTTCGACAAGATCAAATAATATATGTGAAATCCTCCAGTGTTAGTCCCACCAGAACCGGGGAGACCCCTATTCCTATACCTGACGGTGCTAGAAAATTCCTTTGGGTGTGTTCTCGGGCAACACGATGCAACCGGGAAGAAAGAGCAGGCCATTCATTACTTAAGCAAGAAGTTCATAAGCTACGAGGCTAAGTATTCTCAGTTAGAAATTACTTGATGCGCTCTAACTTGGGTTGCTCAGAAGCTCCGACGTTTTTTGTTGGCTTATACCACCTACCTCATCAGGAGGCTGGATCCTTTAAAGTACATATTCCAAAAGCCAATGCCCACCGAGAGATTAGCAAAATGGAAAATCTTGCTCACAGAATTCGATATTGTCTATGTCATTCGCACATCTATGAAAGCTCAAGCATTGGCCGATCATCTACCTGAAAATCTGGTTGATGATGAATACCAACCCTTGAGCACTTATTTTTCGGATGTAAAAACCAATTCCGTCGAAGTAATCTCGGAAGGCGCTAACACCTGGAAAATGTTCTTCGACGGAGCAGCCAATGTAAAAGGTATTGGGATAGGGGTAATCTTGATTTCACCCACAGGACAACACTACCCTGCCAAGGCCCACCTCCGTTTCTTCTGCACAAACAATACTGCTGAATATGAAGCTTGTATAATGGGCATGAACATGGCCATTAACATGGATGTAGAAGAGTTGTTGATCATGGAGGACTCTGATTTGATGATTAAGCAGGCTCAGGGAGAGTGGGAAACTCGAGATGTTAAACTCCTTCCCTACAGACAAAATGTGGAGAATCTTAGTAAGCGATTCAAAGCCGTCGAGTTCATATATATTCCTCGGTGCCACAATGAGTTAGCTGATGTGCTGGCCACCCTAGCTGCAATGCTGCCCTATCCCAGTAATGTTCGCATAGACCCATTGGAGATCCAAATCAAGGAAAGACATGGTTATTGCAACACGGTCGAAGTAGAATCCGATGTCCAACCATGGTATCATGATATTAAAAGATTTTTGAAGATAAGAGAATATCTCGAGCAGGCCAACAGAGACCAAAAGAGAACCATCCGAAGGCTTGCCAACAACTTCTTCCTAAGTGAGGAAGTACTGTATAAAAGGACTCCCGATCTAAATCTTTTAAGATGTGTAGATGCCAAAGAAGCCGAAAGGATAATGAGCGAGGTCCATTCAGGAGTATGCGGTCCCCACATGAATGGGTACATCCTCGCAAAGAAAATCTTGCGAGCTGGATATTATTGGATGACCATGGAGAAATTTTGTTTCGGTTTCTTCCGGAAGTGCCATAAGTGTCAAATACTTGGTGACTTAATCCATGTACCACCATCAGAACTGCATCCTATGCCAGCACCCTGGTCGTTTGTTGCCTGGGGAATGGATGTCATTGGGACAATCGAGCCAAGGGCCTCAAACGGGAACAGATTCATTTTAGTTGCTATCGACTATTTCACAAAATGGGTCGAGGCCGTCACGTTCAAAGTTGTTACTAAGAAAGCGATGGTGGATTTCGTGCACGCTATATCATCTGTCGTTTTGGTATCCTAAAAAATATCATTACCGACAATGCCGTGAATCTAAACAGTAACTTGATGAGGGAGGTATGTGAACAGTTCCGGATAACACACCGCAACTCGACCCCTTACCGGCTCAAAGAAAATGGCGCCGTTTAAGCAGCAAACAAAAACATCAAGAAAATTCTCAGGAAAATGATTCAAACATCCATGCAATGGCATGAAAAGCTGCCTTTTGCATAGTTGGGATATCACACGACCGTGCGCACATCGGTTGGAGCTACCCCTTACCTATTGGTTCATGGAACTGAAGCCGTAATACCCACATAAGTCCAAATTCCTTCCCTTTGGATTATTATCGAAGCAGAAATTGAGGATAATGAGTGGGTCAAGACCCGACTGGAGCAATTAACTTTGATTGATGTGTAAAGAATGGTTGCAGTGTGCCACAGAAAATTATACCAGCAAAGAATGGCCCGCGCTTACAACAAGAAAGTGCGACCTAGGAACTTCGAAGTGGGGCAACTTGTTTTAAGACGTATCCTCCCGCACCACGAAAAAGCGAAAGGAAAATTCTCCCCAATATGGAAAGGTCCATTCATCATCAGGAAATTGTTACCAAAAGGAGCGTTATACCTGGGGGACATCGAAGGAAATGACCCCGAAACGGCTGTCAATGCAGATGTCGTCAAAAGGTACTACGTTTGATCCTCCATATATTTTCAAATGCTCTCCAGTTGGGATGACGAAAGCTTTCATTCTCACTACCCAAACACCATTAACCCTTTTACAAACCCTTTGAGCCGGTTACTCTTCTTTGATTACCCTCTTTGGAGCCCGAAAATGTTATTGGAAAACAGAAAAGAAATGTTGAAAAAAAAAAGAAACAAAAAATGATGAAATGAAAAAAAAAGAGAAGAAAAAAAAAATCAAAAACCGAAACAAAAATAAAAGTTCCATGAACTACGTTCGACTTGATTCCGAAAGGATATGTAGGCAGCCTCTCTCTGGGGTTCAATCACACCAAAATAAAAATCCACATTTCCCCAAGAGTTCAAGCTGGGGCAGATGTTATAATATGTTTGGTGATAACTTAGCTGGAGAGGTTCCAAAGTTGTAATTCAATACAAATTCTTTGCACCAAAACCTGTTCAAGTCCTTCCGATAAATTGGTAAACATGCTTATAGTTGGAGGATACAGTGTCGAATCTGGTGCAAGTAAATGAGAGAAACAAAATGAGAGAGTCTTATCGGTGAAAACCCACACGGGCACCGTGAGGCGACAGTAAGCAGAGAAATTAAAAATGAGAGAGTCTTGTTGTTGAAAACTCGCAAAGAGCACTACAAGGTGATGGTGAGAAGAGAAATGAGAGAGGTTAGTTGGTGAAACCCGCAAAGGGCACCGCTGATCTAAAAGGATAATGGGTCACTGACCTGGACACAGTCCAGGGCAAGGTTTCTCAATCTCGAGGTGTTAGTTGTGATGAATTTCTGAGAGTCAGACGGTTTACACGGATCAGGCATCCAGTCCAAAAGGCATGTCATGTTCATTAAAGTCTGCATGCACTCCAGATAAATCCTTCCTTCCTTTCCCCGGAAGGGATGCCTTTCATTTAAACTCCATTCTGTCATTTATTGTTTATCAATCCCTTTCGATCTAACTCTATTCGAGAAATAAGAGAAAGAAAGGATGGTAAAATTGATTTACAGGATTCTCATTTGACGCGAGCCAACATATAAAGGGCACCAAGCCTCACCAGGGGCATCATGTCGATCCCGACTGGCCGTAGCGGCCGATGCTTCAAACCCAAAACCTTTGAAATGAGAAAATCAAATTGAAGTGCCTATAAAGGCGAACGAAGTTGAAAGGTTGAGCCCCGCGTGGCTAACCATCTTGGCAAGGTTTGAAAAGCCGAAATATTCCAAATGACCTAAAGTTACAGTTAGAAGAAAAGTCAGAGGTGAAAGGCCAATAAAGGCGAAATAAAGTTGAAGAGGTTAAGTCCCACACGACTAACCGTCACAGCAGAATTTGAGGGACCAAAACTCCCCCTCCCCCCCGATACTCTGGAAATCCAAAAGAAAAAAAAAGCAAGTGAAAAGCCTACAAAGGCAAAATAAATGTTGGGTCCCATGTGACCGACCGTCATGGTGAAATCTGGAAAGCCAAGGCCCTCGGGATTAGAGATGAAACCCAATCCCCAGCAAACAAGAAAACAGTTGAGATCTCCCGTAGTCGAGGCCAATCAAGGGTATACATTCCCTGGTTGATGATTTCTTTTCCAATCAAGGGTATACACTCCCTGGTTGATTTCTTTTCCCGACGCGGGGTATATACTCCCGTAGTCGATGCCAATCATGCGTATACACTCCCTGGTTGATGATTTCTTTTCCAATCAAGGGTATACACTCCCTGGTTGATGCTTTCTTTTCCAATCAAGGGTATACACTCCCTAGTTGATGATTTCGTTTCCAATCAAGGGTATACACTCCCTGGTTGATTTATTTTCTCGACGCGGGGTATACACTCCCGTAATCAATGCTAATCAAGGGTATACACTCCCTGGTTGATGATTTCTTTTCCAATCAAGCGTATGCACTCCCTAGTTGATGATTTCTTTTCCAATCAAAGGGTATACACTCACTGGTTGATTTCTTTTCCCGACGCAGGGTACACACTCCCGTAGTCGATGCCAATCAAGGGTATACACTCCCTGGTTGATGATTTCTTTTCCAATCAAGGGTATACACTCCCTGGTTGATTTCTTTTCCCGACGCGTGGTATACCCTCCCGTAGTCGATGCCAATCAAAGGTATACACTCCCTGGTTGATGTTTTCTTTTCCAATCAAGGGTATACACTCCCTGGTTGATTTATTTTCCCGACGCGGGGTATACACTCCCGTAATCGATGCCAATCAAGGGTATACACTCCCTTGTTGATGATTTCTTTTCCAATCAAGGGTATGCACTCCCTGGTTGATGAAGTCGATGCCAATCAAGGGTATACACTCCCTGGTTGATTTCTTTTCCCGACGCGGGGTATACACTCCCGTAGTCGATGCCAATCAAGGGTATACACTCCCTGGTTGATTTCTTTTCCCGACGCGGGGTATACACTCCCGTAGTCGATGCCAATCAAGGGTATACACTCCCTGGTTGATTTCTTTTCCCGACGCGGGGTATACACTCCCGTAGTCGATGCCAATCAAGGGTATACACTCCCTGGTTGATGATGTCTTTTCCTATTAAGGGTATACACTCTCTGGTTGATGATTTCTTTTTCAATCAAGGGTATACACTCCCTAGTTGATTTCTTTTCCTGACGCGGGTATACACTCCCGTAGTCGATGCCAATCAAGGGTATACACTCCCTGGTTGATTTTTTTCCCGACGCGGGATATACACTCCCGTAGTTGATGCCAATCAAGGGTATACACTCCCTGGTTGATGATTTCTTTTCCAATCAAGGATATACACTCTCTGGTTGATGATTTCTTTTACAACCAAGGGTATACACTCCCTGGTTGATTTCTTTTCCCGACGCGTGGTATGCACTCCCGTAGTCGATTCCAATCAAGGGTATACACTCCCTGGTTGATGCTTTCTTTACCAATTAAGGGTATACAATCCCTGGTTGATGATTTATTTTCCAATCAAAGGTATACACTCCCTGGTTGATTTCTTTTCCCGACGCGGGGTATACACTCTCGTAGTCGATGCCAATTAAGGGTATACCCTCCCTGGTTGATGATTTCTTTTCCAATCAAGGGTATACACTCCCGAGTTGATTTCTTTTCCTGACGCGGGTTATACACTCCCGTAGTCGATGCCAAACAAGGGTATACACTCCCTGGTTGATGATTTCTTTTCCAATGAAGGATATACACTCCCCAGTTGATTTCTTTTCCCGAAGCGGGTTATACACTCCCGTAGTCGATGCCAATCAAGGGAATACATTCCCTGGTTGATGATTTCTTTTCCAATCAAGAGTATACACTCCCTGGTTGATTTCTTTTCCCGACACGTGGTATACACTCCCGTAGTCGATGCCAATCAAGCGTATACACTCCCTGGTTGATGATTTCTTTTCCAATCAAGGGTATGCACTCCCTAGTTGATGATTTCTTTTCCAATCAAAGGGTATACACTCACTAGTTGATTTCTTTTCCCGACGCAGGGTATACACTCCCGTAGTCGATGCCAATCAAGGGTATACACTCCCTGGTTGATGATTTCTTTTCCAATCAAGGGTATACACTTCCTGGTTGATATATTTTCCCGACGTAGGGTATACACTCCCGTAGTCGATGCTAATCAAGGGTACACACTCCCTGGCTGATGATTTCTTTTCCAATCAAGGGTATACACTCCCTGGTTGATTTCTTTTCCCGACGCGTGGTATACACTCCCGTAGTTGATGCCAATCAAGGGTATACACTCCCTGGTTGATGTTTTCTTTTCCAATCAAGGGTATACACTTCCTGGTTGATTTATCTTATCGACGCGGTGTATACACTCCTGTAATCAATGCCAATCAAGGGTATACACTGCCTGGTTGATGATTTGATTTCCAATCAAAGGTATGTACTCCTTGGTTGATGAAGTCGATGCCAATCAAGGGTATACACTCCCTGGTTGATTTCTTTTCCCGACGCGGGATATACACTCCCGTAGTTGATGCCAATCAAGGGTATACACTCCCTGGTTGATGATTTATTTTCCAATCAAGGGTATACACTCCCTGGTTGATTTCTTTTCCCGACGCAGGGTATACACTCCCGTAGTCGATGCCAATCAAGGGTATACACTCTCTGGTTGATTTCTTTTCCCGACGCGTGGTATACACTCCCGTAATCGATGCCAATCAAGGGTATACACTCCCTGATTGATGATTTCTTTTCCAATAAAGGGTATACACTCCCTGGTTGATTTATTTTCCCAACGTAGGGTATAAACACCCATAGTCGATGCCAATCAAGGGTATACACTCCCTGGTTGATGATTTCTTTTCCAATCAAGGGTATAGACTCCCTTGTTGATGATTTATTTTCCAATCAAGGGTATACACTCCCTGGTTGATTTCTTTTCCCGACGCGGGGTATACACTCTCGTAGTCAATGCCAATCAAGGGTATACACTCCCTGGTTGATGATTTCTTTTCCAATCAAGTGTATACACTCCCTGGTTGATTTCTTTTCCAGACGCTGGGTATACACTCCCGTAGTCAATGCCAATCAAGGATATACACTCCCTGGTTGATTATTTCTTTTCCAATCAAGGGTATACACTTCCCAGATGATTTCTTTTCCCGACGCGGGTTATACACTCCCGTAGTCGATGCCAATCAAGGGTATACACTCCCTGATTGATGATTTCTTTTCCAATTAAGGGTATAGACTCCCTGGTTGATGATTTCGATGCCAATCAAGGGTATACATTCCCTGATTGATGATTTCTTTTCCAATTAAGGGTATACACTCCCTGGTTGATTTCTTTTCCCGACGCAGGGTATACACTCCCGTAGTCGATGCCAATTAAGGGTATACACTTTCTGGTTGATGATTTCTTTTTCAGTCAAGGGTATACACTCCCTGGTTGATTTCTTTTCCCGACACAGGTTATACACTCCCGGAGTCGATTCCAATCAAGGGTTGTTGATGATTTCTTTTTCAATTAAGGGTATACACTCCTGGTTGATGATTTATTTTCCAATCAAGGGTATACACTCCCTGGTTGATTTCTTTTCCAACATAGGGTACACAATTCCTAGTTGATTTTATTTTACAACATAGGGCCCCCAATCCCTAGTTGATCTTGCCTTGAGATATAGGGTATCCACTCCCTAGTCTACATTCACTCCGGGTACACAATTCCCGGCTTTTCATTGCTTTCAATAATGAAGTAGCATAGAGTTTGTTACAATAACTCACGAAATTTTCCTAGTGAAACTGGGGCAGAAAACTTCGTTCGTTTGTGCATATTACGTTTCTAGGACATTGGAACTCGAGACGACCAAAGAAGAAGTTTCGATCCAAAAAATAACAAAAACAAAAAGAAGAAAGAGAAGATTTAATCCAAAAGTGCACAAACGGGGACGATGTGGACTATTCAGGACGAGATTGAAGTCATCCGTCCAGTATATCCTGCTTCGAGGAACGACAAGACAAAACCAACACCTGCGACTAACAAGCATCAGGATCCAGGTCAGAGTCAGCAAAAGATCAAGACTCAAGACTAAGTCTTAGATAGGAATCTTGTAATTTAGCAGCTGATAGGTTTTAGTTAGTGCTTCGTTTTGAACTTGGGTGTAATAAGGAGATCAGCAGTAGTAACAGCAGCAACCACAGTGAAACCATAGTTACTCGGTAGTCCCAGCTACCAAAACCTCCAGAACTATACTGACCTGATTCCTTTATAGCCAAGGATGTGTAGGAAACCTTTGAATCAGGGTTCGGTCAAACTTTTAAAAAACGCTTCACAATGGAACATATGAATAAGTAAAAGTCGTTTATTGCTGATCACTTTGTCTTTTCGCGGAAACTCTTTGTTGTTTCCGAGCAAAGAGGGGCAGCTGTGAGCATGTGATTTTTACTCGCCATATCGTCTTATAAAAATCTCAATAAATCAATTGATTTTATAAATTTTTTTTGATTTTCAGTGATTAATTGTGAAAGATTTGTATTTTTTGCATATCCATAATTCATCTTTTAAAATTATTAAATATTGCATCACTATTATCAAGGAATTATAAAGTTATAATTAACTAAATAATCGACGAATGATGGTTATTTAACGTAATGTAGTTTTAATAACTAATTACTAAAAATTAATCATTTTTATTCAATAAATCATAGATTTTATTAGGAATATAAAATTGGTCGTTTTATTCTTGATTGATTTGTAAATAGATGAAAATAAGGTTTAAAATTAATTACTACATTCTTGGATTAAATTTGATTTGAACTTAACTAGATTAATTAATTTAATTAATTAAGAGAGCTAAAATCAGACCTGGGCCAAGAAATACCCAGGCCTAATCCCTATCTCTATACACTCAAACAACCCAGCCCAAACCCCATAACCCGACCGACCTGTTGGGATTAATGAACTAATCCAAGCCGTTGATCTTCCAAGATCCAACGGCTGGGAACTCCCAACCTTAAACTATAAAGATGTCCAAACACTCACTACTCCTCTCATTGCACCCAAAGCCTAAACCCCTAAAAACCCTAGCCGCCCCCATCCCTCTGTCTCTCTCTCCTCTGTCTCAAGAAACCCTAGCCGCCCTAGGTTTCCACCGACTTCCGCCACCGAAAATCATCTATTGGTGGCGGACCTCCACCAAATAGCCCCAAACCTTCACCCTATAATCCTCACCCTTCCCTCGATCACCTCCCGTCATTGATTCCACCAAAATCATTCGATTTCAGATCTAAGAATCTGAAAAACCTAAAATGCTACAACAGTCGACTTCGAACGATTCAACGATTCGGACCTACATGAGTTAGTTGCTCTTGATAAGAGAAATTGATTCATGTGGGTTTGACTCGTTTTCAAACCCTCTGGAATCCGGCCAAGGTCTGGTTATTTCACTCTTTCCGGCCAAATCACCCTACGGGTACCCCCTCTTTCCTTTCTATGTGCTTTGCGTATTTTTAGCATGAATAGGCATATTTTAATCAGTTTTGTTTTCTTTTTTTTTCTTCTTCTTTATGTCACTGTTTTCTTCTAATTTATCACTATTTTGATTACTTTCTTTTACTTGTTCATGCTTGATTATTTCGAAGCCCAAAATATATTTTGTAAAAAAAATATATTCTTAACTTAGACTGTGTTCACTGATTCATGTATGGTTTTTTGCCTCGATCCATTTTAAATAATTTTGTTCCATCGTATGCGTAGCTAAGTAATTTGGTTGTGTTTTAATTTTAATTTGAGTGTTAAATCCATTTCATAGAAGTCATGTATTTTTCCTTGGGCAGAGTCCTTGTCATGATTGTTAAACGGTTTTCTAATGAATTTGTATGATAATTCGATTGACTAAGCAGTCTAGGTCAATATGCATATAGGATTTATAGAGTTCTTTGATAGTTAGTCCCCTAATCTCTTGTTTCACTAATAAAATTTGATCCTAACAAATTAGTTACCCCTGTTAATCCCAAGCTTTGGACATACCATCAAGACTAGGTAGTTAGCTATGTAACTAGAAACTAATCAACCAATTAGGCCAATACTTAGTTCTAAAATAATGTTTGGTCATGGTTTAACGTAGACTTGTCAAGACTAATTTAGTTAACAATAATTTCCTATAATCACTTGTTTAATAAATTAACATAGTCTAATAGTCTCTTAAACAACTAACTAAGTCCTAAAATCTGTTCAGGATAAATAGTCAGGATTAATTAGCTAAAAATAATCATTTAACCTAGGCTTAATAATTAGCCAACACCTAATCAACCTCTTAAACCAGTTTAACATCAGTAGGGATTAATCCTCTTAATTAATCAAGTCTAACAACCTAGTTGTTTCTATCAATTAATCTAAGAAAAAGTTCAAAATTAATTTCACCTTTAAATAATTTCAACTCCCTCAAACTAGAAGTTAACTTAGCCAACCTTTTAAGTAGTTAACTAAAAATCTGTCCAAAAGATAATTGGTTTAGGATTAATTAGCTAAAACAAATTAGTTAACCTGAGCTTAACAATTGATCAAGTTTCTGATTTTAGGTAATCGACTTGAATTAATCAAATTGAATTAGTTAACTTAGGTTAAGGAGTTAAGCTAATTGGCCTAAATTAATTAACAAGTTAAACCAGAGTTAATACCTAATGATCCTAGTTAAGTAGTAAACTAACTAGGGTTAACTAACCAAAGTTCAAGTAATAACCCAAGTGAGTTTAACCCTGATTACCCAATGGTAAATTCAGGGACTCCAAGGGGGTATATTAGGTAATGTAGTTTAGGAAATCAGAATTTTAAGGGTAAAAGGGTCCTTTTATGGGTAAGAGAATAGGGGCAGCTGTCCCAAAGATAAGGTTGACAGCTGCCTTATGTACTATTTAGTACTGTTTTTCAGCTTTTGGATATGGAATATTCCAAAGAATATCCCATTCCCAAATATCCTATAAATAGACCCTCTTTCTAGAGATGAGGGAGTTATCCTTTTTTACACTCGTTGAGTTACTGGAATACAGAATCCTCTCTTATTCAGAAATACTTTTTCCATTCAAAAGGTTTTGAAAAAGAAGAATATTATTAGAAAAAATCTAATTTCCTTTTTTGAAAACAAGTTCATAAATAGATGGCCTAGTTCAGCTGCTATCTTCTCTTTTCTGGATTTTGGATTTCTGGAAGTTTCCTTCAAACATTCATACTCAAGATTTCTGGGTGTATTCTTGCTGGACTGTTCGGTTTTCTTTAGGTTTCTGTTTGATGTTGCTGATCTCTCTTCTTTCTTGTTATTCATTATTCATACTTGACCTTTATTTGGTCAAGCCTCTTTGTTGTTTCTCTCTTAAAAGGTATGCATTAACTCATCTCTTCTTAATGAAATTTTTTGAACTGGAATCTTCTTCTTCTTCTCCCTTCTTAAACTAGTTGTTCTTGATGAATCAGGTTATCTCTTCTGCTTTATGTAAATGTGACTTATAGATGTTTATTAGCATATTAATGAACATGTGAGTATGATAAATACTGTTTTGTTGTTGGTATTTCTTTGCTGAAATATTTCGTATATTTCAGGCTAAATGTATATAAATGTGGTGAATACTCATAGTTCTATATTAGGGAACAAACTACATTAGGATGTTGAATCTGACCTTCTCTATGGTCAGACTCTATCAATAAGAATGCAGAAATAGGCTTTCAATTGAGTCTCTTTGGTCAATAAAGAGATTCAATAAGCAAGTCTCTGGATAGTTTAGGATGTTCGCATTAGGGTAGATGAATCTGACTCCCTAATAGTCAAATTCACCCCATTGATAGTGCATAAACAATAGTTCTTGCTGAAAATTATCCTTCAACGGACATAAGTGTGTAATGAGAAGGAGCTTTAGGAAAGTGAATCCGAAATCACAAAAATAGTCGGATTCACTCCTCAAAATGCCCATAGCAGTCAAAGCATTTGAATAAATGCTTGCTAAAATCTGTTGCATAACATAAAGATAATTGTTAAGAGTCTAGACAAAGTGATATCATTGGATTGGAATCTAACCCTTTCTATGGTTAGATTCAGTCCATAAAAAAACATGAACATATTTTTGTTCTCCTAGGGCATCATTAAGGTTGAATCTAACTTTCTTTTATGGCTAGATTCATCTCACAAATTCCCAACGGTCTGTTGTTAATACTGTCCAAGTACTCAAACTTTGGACATACAATTTTAGATTAACATTGAAAAATACAGATTCCAAAGTCTTTGAAGGCTGGCTCGCATAGGAGCAGTTCTGCCCCTTCTTTATTCTAGTTACTCGTTGTTTTCATCTGTTAGGAAATTGTATTTCATAAGGAAATGAGGATGTAATACTATAATTCTTGTATTTTTAGTTGTAAATATGGACTGTAAACTATTATTTTAGCTTTTCTTTTCTTCTTCTTTTGCTTTTCTTGCTAAATCCAAAATCGGGCCAACTTGATGAAACAACCCATTAGGGCTTTAATCAGGTTTAGCTCCCTAGGTTATCAGGCCATAAGAGAGTAGGTAGGCCTAACAATTAGAGTTATTTTTCTCTAAGAAGTAGCTTAATAACATTAGATAATTAGATCAAAAGCATGAATTTGCACTCGAATTAGTCTATACGAAGTCTCTTCATAATATTCGCTGAATTTCCAAAATCAGTTATCTTAACAAAAATTAGTAACTCAAAACATCTTTTTTGATTCATCTCACATTTTGTAGCCTGTTTGAAATAGATAAATCTTAATACATATGAATCATGAATTCAAAAGGCATGTATTAGGCTATTGGAGTTGTTAAAAATCGTTAAGTTAGCAAATTGAAATTGGTAAAAACTGTTTGTACCATGTTCTCTTTAAAGTTATAAAATTCTGTTTCAAAGCTTACCAAATTCGAACAAGATCAGTGACCAAAATGGGGTTTTGCATATCTGTATAAGCGTGTACAAATATATATATCCATGAATGATGTGTATTGTGTTAGCATATTCCTACTTTTGTTAGACTGAAATATGGATTGTTTTAAGTCTTGCGAAACTCTGTTTGCTGACCTATCATGAAGTACTCAAATTAATCAAAGGCTTCACTCTTATTTCAAAATTAGTCACAATTAGGATTGGACAAAGAGTTAAATGATAAATTGGCCAAAATATGGCCATAGCCGAAAACATGTTATCTTTAGGCTTTTGAACATCATTTTAGGTAATCTTTAGGTAGAATTAATACCTTTACTTTGAAACTTGACAAAAATTGATCATTACCCCAAAATTACAATAAACTATACTCGGGAGTGGCAACTCATGCCCCCGACCCTTAAATCTAAAAAACTAATAAAATGCACATAGCAATCACGGGAGCATTTCATGCGACGTTTTTGCCATGTGCTAAAAAACAAGTGTACGCCATCGACCCTTGTCCAAGATAAATCCATAAACGTCCTAATCGATCTTAAAACTAAAACGCTTTTTCGAAAATAGAAAACATTAACATTGCCTCAAATAGGCACTATAAAATGGTCATGACCATAGTCTTGACCACGTAATCTACACTCGGGTGTGACAACTCATGTCCCCGCCTTCGACTTCAAACTATAATAAAAATCGCACGTTGTAGTTGCTGGTGCATTTCATGTGGCGTAGTTATAATGTGTCCAAAAACAAATAAGGGCATGCCATCGTGACCTATTCCAAGATAAATCCACAAATATTAAAAGCGGCTAAAAGGTTAAAAAAAAGGCTAAAAAGCACAATAGGTTTAAAATACGTAAGTAATCAAATAATTAGGCCAAATATCAATTGTTAAGCGACCGTGCTAGAACCACGGAACTCGGGAATGCCTAACACCATCTCCCGGGTTAACAGAATTCCCTACCCAGATTTCTGGTTCGCAGACATTTTAAACAGATTCAAAATTTCTTCGGTTTGGAATTTCAATAAATAAATGGTGTCCCGGAACACCGTAAAAAATACGGGTGGCGACTCTGAAATAATAATAAATCCCAAAAACGAATAATGTCACTTTAATTGGAAAAATTCCCTTATTACTCTTTCATTAATCCGGGGGTAGAGGAAAAAGAGGTGTGACAGCTCTAGCGACTCTGCTGGGGACTCGAACCCAGAATCTCCGGTTCAGGGTTCAAGAATTCGAGCTTATATAACTGTTAGGTTTTGGCTTTTATTGTCTGATTTTATGTGTTTAAACCTGACATGCTAATTGACATATTTACCTCTTTGATATTTATCCGAATTGGATATAAACTGTGCCGAAACCCCTCTTCTCTCTGAGTCTTCTAAATCATCTGGGAAGTGTGCACTTTGTGTGACTTCTTTTCTGTTAGAGTCATATCCAAATTTTAGAACGAGGTACGGACAAGTTGCAAAGCCGTTGAAGCTTCTGTATTCCCGGTACGCTGCCCCGACCTCGGCTCGAGCTGTCCGCTCGGGTAATCCTGGTCTAGAACAAAACCCCATGATTTAAACTTAGTATAACATAGCCTCATGCTAGATCCCTAGCAGGAAAAATTATTTGCATCACGTGCACTTGACTTAGGGGACTCAACACAAGGGTTGGGTCCGTCTAGGACAGGTGTACCCAAAAATAAAAGACTACCCTGATGCATCTTACCTGCTACGTATGCATTTATTTGTTTCAGCTTGTGTATTGACCGGCTAAAATAAATAAATAAAAAAACTAACAGAAAAACCAAGAGTTAGGTAGAATAGAAAATTCACCTTATTTTGAAAATCCTCGTATTTATCCTGAAACTGTGCCAAAATTTCTAAAAAAAAATAATATTCCAAAACAAAATGAGTAGGTGTATATTTTTAATCAGTCGAGATTTTCCCGAACTATGCATTGTTTTATTCTCAACGGTGTGGGATACATAGGTAACCCTCATCGGGTCCAACTCTATTTTTCAAAATCAAAGGATATATTCCTAAATGAAATTAGGTGATGCCATTATAGCCTGATTGCTCAAGTGGGGCACCGGAATGCCATTTTTGCAAAAGTGGCCGCCTGTGGTTTTTCTTTAAATTTCGACCCAATGTGCAAACACAACCTTAAAAAAAACACTTCCTACCCGAAGTATTGAAGGGCCGTATTCGCAAAAATGGTCCATTATAAAACACTGTGCAAAAATAACACTTTTCAAAATTTTTTGTGATTTTATTCAAAACGCATGTGCAGGATGAAT
This sequence comes from Nicotiana knightiana, assembly GCA_005239525.1. Classification (NCBI taxonomy): domain Eukaryota; kingdom Viridiplantae; phylum Streptophyta; class Magnoliopsida; order Solanales; family Solanaceae; genus Nicotiana; species Nicotiana knightiana. Next base: position 106,084 of record ML395498.1, on the reverse strand, counting down.
ACAGTTGAAAATATTCCCTTCAGGGCAGTCGAGGAAATCCCTTTAGGACTCCATATGTGGTGGAGCAACATTGGGGAAGCTAGTAGAAATTCTACTATGAAAGCTTTAGGCGGACTTACTGGTCTTCTAAAAATCAAGCCGAGGTTGGACATCGTCGAGGCTCTAGTACCATTTTGGTATCCCGCCCACAACGTGTTCCACTTTTCAGACTTAGAATTGACACCCACGCTAGCGGAAATAGCAGGGTATGCTGGTCTCAATGACAATCTTAGTAGTCAGTACCCAGTGGCACCTAGGGCGGTGACTCCACATAAGTTCTTGGATCTGTTGAGCATTAGTTGGGACGTCCAAGACCCACACCTGTCCGAAGGTTTCTGCACTTTCTATTTTCTCTATAGAAGTTATGGAGATCCCCGAGGTTATGAGGCTGAAAACACTGGTCTAACTCACAAAGATCAGGCTAAATGGGAAGCCCGTTGGGGGTTAGCTTTTTTTGTAGCATTCTTGGGCACCTTGATTTGACCAAGAAGTGACGGATGCATAGATATCGGGCTTGCGGGAATGGCAGATTTCATGATAAAAAAATCCAACGGCACACTTATACCGATGGTCTTAGTTGAGATTTACCGTGCTCTAACAGTTTTCCAATCTGGGGGAAAGTTCTTCGAGGGATGCAACCTGCTTCTACAAATCTGGTTGATCGAGCACCTCTGTCACCTCCCAGGATACATGAACTACGCCTTAACAGGTTTGAATTGCATCGAGTAACATGGTACTCGGGTAAAGGGACACAAAATTCCTCAGGGCACGGAAGCTTGACACTCATACTTGAGTTTATTGACTGCCGACCAAATCGAGTGGACGTTCGGGTGGCTCCCTGTCGGCGAGGTCATCTATATGTTTGCTGAGGTTTGCTATCTTCTATTAATGGGCCTGCGAAGTATTCAGCCATATGCCCCACACCGGGTCTTGCACCAGTTGGGAAGATAACATGGTATTCCCCATGACGAGGACTTAAGCCAACAAGCCATTGAGTTATGCCCGAGTGCTGCATTTCCTGAAGATAGGGTCCGTCAAATCTGGAACGATTGCAGGTTTTTAGAACCTCAGACTCAGTTGAGAAATTTATCTAAGAGGGAAGTGGAGCCCGCCTACACTTCATGGTATGTCATAAGAGGCAGAGAGCATCAAGAGCAAGAACGACCCGCAAAGAGACCCCACGTGCAACAATTCACCGAGCAAACACAGTAGCACTGGGCTTGGTTAGAAAAGGAAAATAACTACCAAGCTACCATAAGCAAGTTGGAAGCCCAGACTAGGGAAATCAAATTTGAAAATATTCTGCAAACCGCCACAATTGTAGGGGAGAAATATAGGTTAACCCAAGAAAATACAGCTCTCCGAGCCCAGATACAGAAATTGAAAATAGCTGCTGAGAACCCAGAGAGAAGCAGGACGCATGAAAGGCTTATTAACAGTCTGAGGCATAAAGTTTGAAGCTATGGGAATGATCTAGACAAAGCTGAAGAAGAACTGGCCGGAGTTCGGGCAAGATTAACAAGAAGTGCAGAGGAAAGAACAGAGTTTGCCCAGAGACTGAAGAGGAAATATGACCAAGAAGCCACAGACTTGAAGGAAAGGGTGGCCATCCTCGAGAACGAAATGGCCAAACAGGCAAAAAGGTTCAAGGCAGACAGATAACAATGCTATACCAAGATGGCCCATTTGGAGGGAGGCTTGCAACAATTGCAAGAAAAGAATCATAAGGACGCCCAGGTTCTAGAGGCTAGGTCTCAACAGGTCGGGCGCTTACTCCAAGAAAAAGGGCGTAATCAGACAGAGGGTCAGAGAAATTGCAGATTATATTGGCACAAAATGCCAAGAGTGTGAAGATATGACTCAGACCACCTTTTTCTCGGCAGTAATGATATTCATCCACAAGATAATGGACGACCTACACCATTTCCAGCAAGGTTTGGTACGTAGGCCCGTGGCAAGATCGAATGATGTCCGGCGGGCCCCTGGAGCAGTAGAGGCACTTATGTATTCTTGATGTCCTTTTCGAGTCTGTATTTCATTTCCCTGTTTGAGTCTACTTTAAGTCTTTGTAGTTTCTTTAAAATTCCCAAGAAAATTGTCGGAGTCTTTGTAATGAATGAAAGCTAAAAGTTTTTTTTTCCTAATGAATGAAAATTCGAAAATGTTTATGTCCCTTGGTATTTATCTCATGAACTACGTGATGATCTGATTCATGTGGCGCCGTGATACGTAGGCAATCCACATAGGATTCGATCATAACCATAAGAAAGGAAACCGAGCGAGGAATAAAAAGCGTAAATAATAACAAAGGAAAGAAAAGTGCAAAACCCAGAAATAAAGCCGGGATGAAATACACAACTGTTGCAAAAACATATAGAAACACATTTAATTGCTTAGGTACATTGCTTACCCTAAACGTGCGATTTCCTATGTGATAAATGTTTCAACCTAAAATTTTGTTGGTTCGATCTTAAAGGTATTTTTAGGTGGTTGGTTTTTCGGTAACCTGGCTTCCCATCCTTACTTAACTAGATCAAAAGGGAGCATAGAAATGATGTCTGAATCACTTGCCAATCATCAACTCTTCAGTGGAAGACCTAAATCCGGCCATCCCAACAACTCAAGAAAATAGGAATCTACGTTGCCGCATGCTGGAAATGTGGGACGCATGGTCCAATGGTAGGGAACCACCTGGTACCATCCCGGGTTTCCTAGAGATAATTCCCAGGGTAGGCGGTACATTCAACATCCCCATAAGTTACCCAGCAACGCCGTTTGGATATCCAACTATGTCGGCTCACTTTGCCGGAAGGCCTTCTGAGGTTCGCCCCCAGGCCCTGTTTTCTGATGTGTCTTCCAACATCTTCACCGCACCACCAATATCCACCACAGCTCCACCAACAATCTCTGGGCCAAATTTTGAGCCGCCAGCATTCACATTCTAAACACCATCTGCCGATCAGGATACCACTCATGCATACCCCCAACAACCTCAATATGAGGTCACTTTGGGACAAGATAAGAAAATCCTCGAGCACGAAGAAATAACTCAGAAAATGAAGAGTATTGAACAGAGCCTCAAGAATATATAGGGGCTGAGCGGGCAGAAAAACGTCTCCTATGCAGATTTGTGCATGTTCCCGCATGTCACTTGCCTCTTGGGTTTAAAACCTCCAAGTTAGAAAAATATGACGGACATGGGGACTCCATAGCTCATCTGAAAAGGTACTACAACCAGCTCCGGGGAGTAGGTGGGAAAGAGGAACTTCTCATGGCATATTTTGGAGAAAGCTTGACGGGGATTCCATCAGAATGGTACATGGACCTGGATATATCTCGCTAGCACATATGGGATGACCTGGCAAGGGACTTTGTCAACCAATACCAATACAATGTGGACATCGCTCCTGATAGGAACTCACTATCCAATCTCAAAAAGAAACCCTCAAAGAGTTTCAGAGAGTACGCCATCAAATGGCACGAACAGGCCTCCAGGGTCAAACCTCTGATGGATGAGGTTGAAATGGTTAGTGTCTTTCTACAAGCACAAGAAGCTGATTACTTCCAAAATATGATGTCCGCCATGGGTAAACCATTTGCGAAAGCAATCAAAATTGTAGAAATGGTGCAGAATGGCCTAAAAACTGGTCGTATCCTGAGCCAATCTGCCATAAGAGCAACCTCTCAGGCCATCCAAAGCGGATCCGGGAGTGCAGCCAACAAAAAAAAGAAAGAAGAGGGGGCCATGATGGTTTCCGATGTCAGGAAGCCTCGACAATACCCATGTCATTTCCCAAAGCTTCCCAACATTACTATCCTCACCAAGACGGAGCTTATGCTACGCCCCCTCTTCCCTATGCGGTAATGAACGCTCAGCCATATCCCAGGCCGCAACAATAATACAATAAGAATAGAGCTCCACCTACGAGAAACAACCATCCTCCCCCAGCTCCATATAATCCACGCCCTCCCCAAAACTACCCGTACAACACCTACCCCCATGAAACACCAAGGAGACCCAACATCACTCCCATCGGGGATTCGTATTCAAGCCTCTTCCCAAAATTAGTCCAGATGGGGCTTCTACAACCCGTACCTCCGACCAGGCAAAACCCAGCATCAGCATCATACAAGCCGGGAACCAATTGTTCCTACCATTCCGGAGCAAAAAGGGCATGACACGGAGGAGTGTTGGACCCTCAAAAGAGCCGTGGAAAGCCTTATAGAACAAAATAAATTGGTGTTAAGGGACGAAGAAACTCCCAATGTAACGAACAATCCACTGCCCACTCACAATCATGGGCCCGTCGTCGACATGATTTGCGAGGACCGGGAGTTCTATCAAGCTCTAAAGGTCATCATCGCCATCGCAGATGTGGAAAGAAAGCCCAAGGCGGCACCCAAACCAGTCAAAGAGATGAAGAAGAGTAACCCCGTCCCCCAGGTCGCGGAGAAGGCTGAGACCGAAACAAATAGGGGACCCTCTGAAGACGATGTTCTTTACGTCTCCAAGGCACCCAAGAAGGAACAAACTGTGTTGAGCCCTTCCAGGAGGTTACAATTCAACAAGGCAATGATGAACGACCCAAAAATGTACATGTCGAAGGGGACGTATGTGACGCGGGGGAAAATAATTTCACCAAGGCTGAATGAGCCCGTGGTTATTAGCCGCGCATCGCAGACTCCCATGAAGAATACTACTGTCGTCCCCTGGAATTACAACAAGACGGTGGTGACGTACAAAGGAAAAGAAATTACTGGGGAAACAAGAGATATAAACTTATCAGAGAAATACCTCAACCTAGAAGAACTGAACAAAAGCAAGCAGAAATGCTTTTCGCCTAAAAAGCCGATCAGTGCCGGAGAGGCGGAAGAATTCTTCAAAATATGAAAACCGCTGGATACGCCATAATTGAGAAGCTAAGAAAGTCCCCCACTCAGGTCTCACTTTTGTCCTTACTGATAAATTCAAATGAGCATCAGAAAATCCTGATCAAAACACTGAAAGAAGCATATGTTCTGGCCGAGACCACGGTTGAGCAAATGGAAAGAATGGCAGAATTATTTTTTGAAGTCAGCCGGATCTCATTTAGAAAGAATGACTTTCCCCGGAAGGGGCTTCCCATAACAAAGCTCTCCACCTAACTGTTAAATGTGAAGGTTACTATGTGAAAAGAGTTATGATGGACGGCGGATTTGGGGTTGATATTTGCCCTCTCTTGACCCTACAAATAATGGAATCGGGACTGAGATAATTAGGCCCAATAATGTGTGCGTCCGCGCATTCGATGGTATCAAGAGAGACACGATCGGGGAGATTGATTTGGTCTTGACAATCGGCCCTGTCGATTTTGAAGCGACATTCCAGTTCATGGATATGGATACTTCCTACAATTATCTCCTCGGAAGGCCTTGGATCCATGCAGCAGGAGTAGTGCCATCTACTCTCCACCAGATGGTTAAGTTCGAATATGAAGACCAGGAAATGATGGTCCATGGGGAAGACGAGCAATCTATTTGCAGGGACCCATCAGCCCCATTCCAGGAAGCAAGAGAGGGAAGCGAGCACATAGTCTACCAGTCTTTCGAGATTGTGGTTGCGGACCAGCAGGAGGAGGGAACCCGTTCCCCAAACCCTTCCTATCAAACGCGTTAATTATGGTCGCCAACGACATGATTAAACATGGGTACACATCACTTTGCCTGTCAACAAAAAATTCTTTGGCATAGGGTTTCAAGCTACTCCCGACGATGAACAATGGGCTGACAAACGTAAGAAAAATGGTTGGGTGTTGCCTCAGCCTATCCCACACATCACCGCATCATTTGTCAAGCCAAAATACGTGGAGGAAGAGGAAGAGGCTTTCACGGTCGAAGAAATCGAAGAAATATGCGGAGCAATGAGACAAATGTTGTATGAGGCCCATATGGTCCAACCAGGAGAAGGCTCCAGCACTGCCGAAGTGCAGTATATGGGGCCTGACGCCAAGTTGCAAAACTGGAAGGCTACTCCATTCCCCGTCAGGCGGGAGTCCCGGTAGTAAGCTTTTTCCATCCTTTCTACACTATGAGTTATTTCAGGGTGTAACTCAAGTGTTTTTAAATTCTTGACTTTAAATTCCGATGTAAACCCTCCTAACACCTTGCTAGAACCAAGGAACTCGGGATTTCCTAACACCTTCTCCCGGGTTAACAGAATTCCTTACCCGTATTTCTGGTTCGCAGACATTTTAAACAGAGTCAAAATTTCCTTCGTTTGGGATTTCAATAAATAAATGGTGTCCCGGAACACCGTAAAAAATCCGGGTGGCGACTATGAAATAATAATATATCCTAAAATCGAATAATGTCACTTTAATTGAAAAAATTCCCTTATTACCCTTTCATTAATCCGAGGGTAAGGAAAAAGGAGGTGTGACATTAACAATGAGGGATATAACATGTTATGACAATTTATTTAATAGAATGGAAAGAGTAAATAACCTAAACTAATCAATTACCATATATAACCTGTGTACCCCTTGTCACCTTGAGTACACGTCTTTCACATACACAAATAGCACAATCCTAAAGGGTATTTTCCCCAACACAAATAGACAAGATACTTACCTCAACTAGGCCAACTCAACCCTCGAAAATAGCTTTTCCCTTGAAATTCTCCTCCACGCGGATCAGATCTAACAAAAAGTAGCTTAATAACATGAAATAATGCAAGAGAAATCAATTACAATAAATAAAGCTATGATCTTTGCATATTTTTCAAAAAATCAACAAAAGTCAACCTCGGGTCCACCCAGTCAAAACTGGATCCAATGGTAGATTCTGACTCTCCATAATCCCACGAGTCCATATATGTGTTTTGTTTTCAAATCCGAGTCCAAATCGAATCTCAAAACTCAATTCTTCATTTTGCAAAAACTTGACAAAATTTCCCAATTTTTCCTCTTTGATTCTCATAAATTTGATGTTGAATCTAAGATATAATCACAAAATATAGTTGAAAATTGATTAGAATCATTTACCGAATGTTTGTAAATGAATATCCCCTCTCCAAATCGCCTCCTACCGAGTCCAGGTGTCACAACCCAAATGTTAACCTGTCATGTTGGCGCCTATTGATGGCAATAGGCAAGCGGACATTTTCAAAACACGTCCAATATTATGCAGAAAGATAGATCAAAAGTTTGTAAATAACAGAGTTTTCGTAAATAGGAGTTAAACCAAAAATACAATGCGGAAAATAGCCCCAACATCGGGGTGTCACTAAGTCATGAGTATCTAAACAACCAGTCTACGAAATAGTGTCTACAAGAATCTGTATCAAAATAAAAATAAGGAAAAAGAAAAGAAGACCAGGAAGGAAAAATAAGGACTCCAAACACCGGAAACTACCTTGTAAATCTCTATTAATCAATCCCGTACGAGATCAACGCCCACCGTGTTCGGAAACACCTTGATCTGCACAGGAAGTATAGGGTGTAGCGTGTGTACAACCAACTTGGTAAGTAACAATAATAAATAAGGAACTGAAAGACAGTAACGAGCTACACATTTATAGTTCATTTCAGTAATCTCATCAATAAAGTAGACGTGTTTCAATTCCGGCAATTTAAGTCAAATCAGTTACACATTACCAAGTTTAGGTAAAACCGGATACAATATCTTCCAGAAATTTCAGAAAAGTGACATATATCATCTAAGTGTTGCAAAAATTAAAAACATGTATAGCCTCTTAGGGCAACAGTCACTCAATATTTCTCAATAGATCAAACACTCGACTCTCAGCCCTCAAAACTCACACTCAATAGGTACCTGCGCTCACTGAAGGTGCTCAGACTCCGGAGGGGCTCCTTCCGCTAAGCGCTATATCGCTGCGGCGTACAGCACAATCCATAATATATAAATAGCCATATATATATATATATATTGCGGCGTGCAACCCAATCTATATACGTTCATCCCTCAGGCTCGTTGCGGCATGCAATCCAATCAAATATTCACACATAGCTCACATCTCGTCACTAAGGACCTAACTCAGTCACCAACCTCCCCAGTCTCTCGGGCTCTTAGAAATCATACAAACTAGCCCAAGAAAAGATAATAACATGTATCAACAAGAAATAAGAAGAGACGGAGATATGATACGCAAGTAAAATCGTGACCGAGTACGAGACATCAAATAACATCTAATTCAACAAGTACAGGACCTCTGAGGTCCCAACAGTGACATCATATAGCCTAAGCATGATTTCTAACATGAATTGCAGTCAAATTTCCATAACACAGAGGAATCATGTAGCTAACAACAAGCTATTCGACTTCACAGTTTCACGGCACGTACCAAGTCACAATTCCCCACGGTGCACGCCCACACGCCCGTCACCTAGCATGTGCGTCACCTCCAAAGAAATGACATAACACAAAAATCCGGGGTTTCATACCCTGAGGACCAGATTTAAAATTGTTATTTACCTCAATCCGTGCAAAACTCTACTCCAAAATGCCTTTTCCTCTCAAATAGGTTTCCAAGCGTCCCGAATCTAGCCACAAGCAGTACAATACAATTAATATAGGCTAAAGGGATCAATTCCATAAGAAAAATACTAAATTATAGCCAAAACTCCGAAATTGGCTCAACCCTGGTCCCCGGGCCAACGTCTTGAAATCTGAAAAAAGTCACATAACCCGAAAGCCCATTCACTCACGACTTTAACCATACCAAACTTACTCAAATCCGATAACAAAATCTCATTCAAAACCCCAAAAACCCAACTCAAGAACTCTTCTTCATTTTCCCAATTTTCCACCCCAAATCACAAATTAGGTCATGGAATTAAAGGCATAATCATGGAATTTGACAAAAATTAGATAGAAATCACTTACCTAAAATATTCACGCAAGAATCTCTCTAAAAATCGCCTTCTACCGAGCTCCCACTTCAATTTTATGATATGAACTCGAAACCCTCGTTCCTAATCTTTTAAATCTGCCCAGATGCACCTTCATCACGCACACGACCTTCCTCTCGAGTTTGCGTAGACCAATCTGCCTGCCTCTAAACTTACCTCTTCTCGAACGCGACCACAGGTTCGCGAACGTGAAGCTTTGCCACCATCACTGTAACGACCCGATCGATCGTTCCGAGAGTTTCAACCCCATTTCCCCCATTTCTGTTTCATTATATGTGGAATAGTCTTATTATGTTGTGTCAGGTCGGTTGGCTCGGGTTCAGAGTGATTTTGGAGAGGAATGAGACACTTAGTCTCTTAAGTTGGTTATTTAGATGGAAAAGTCAATCGAAAGTTGACTTATGGGTAAACGATCTTGGAATTTCGGTTTTTGTGGTTCAGATAGCTTCGTTAGGTGATTTTGGACTTAGGAGTTGAATGTTATTCGAAGGTCCGTGATAGAATTAGACTTGAATTGGCGAAATTGGATTTTTGGCAATTTTCGGTCGGCACTGGAAAATTAGATATAGGGGTTGGAAGGAAATTTTGGAAGTTGGAATATGTTTGTAGTGTTAGGAAGTGGTTTGGTTGGTTTCAGCATCGTTGACGAATTTTGGAAGTTTAGAAGTTCTTAGGCTTGAATCCGAGGGTAATTTCGTATTTTGATGTTGTTTTGAGTGATTCGAAGGCTCGACTAAGTTTGTATGATGCTATGGGATGTGTCGGTAGTGGGTTGATCAGTGGTGGCGATATATGAGTTGGGGTAACCTTGCCGAGTTAGCTTCAATAGCATGGATTTAGTTTTTGGAGATGTGTTGAGGGAGTTAAAATCAGTTCCTTGGAATGTTCGGCGCGCGGAGTTTGAACAAATGTGCCAGGGCGCCATGTCACTATTGGAGTATGTCGTTAGATTCAGTGAGTTGGCTAGACATGCACTTCGCTTGGTTGCTTCAGTTAGGAGATGAGTCCGTAGAGTCATTTGGGAGATTCAGGCATGATATTCGATTCAGCGAGACTCGAGAGTTAGAGTACCAGGAGGCGAGAGGTAGTGGGGATCGCTCGCCGGTTAAGGACCATATGGTACCAGGAGCGAGAGGTCATACTAGATCAGCAGAGAGAGTTTTGGGAGGCGAGGAGGCCTCGTAGACCGAAATAATCTACTGTTCCTTATTATGGAACCAAGGTACGTCATGGTAGAGAATTTGGGGTCAACCAGTTTAGTTTGCATTACCAGCTTCGCATGGGGGGCTTTTCTGGTAGTTATGGGTCTTAGAGGATTCGTATTGTATGTTTTCCACAGCCACATCGACAGAGAGATTGTTTTCACTGTGGAGATGTTAGCCACAGGGTGAGATATTGTTCCAGGATTCAGGTAGGAGTGTTATAGTAGGGTATTCAGGTGGGAAGAGGGCACCCAAGAGGGGGAGGCCCGACCCGTTGATGTGTTGTATATAGTGGGCTAGAGGCAGTTGTGCCAAATATTATCACCCAGGTATGTCTTGATGTGCTAAAGTGGGGTACCATTGTATTTCACTATACCTCTATCGGTCGGGACGAGTTTCCCTTATTTGTTGCTTATTTATGAGTAAGTTTTATACTTGGCACTCTATTTTCGTGTTTTCTCCTGTTGGGAGATTTNGTCACATGCCAAATATTATCACCCAGGTATGTCTTGATGTGCTAAAGTGGGGTACCATTGTATTTCACTATACCTCTATCGGTCGGGACGAGTTTCCCTTATTTGTTGCTTATTTATGAGTAAGTTTTATACTTGGCACTCTATTTTCGTGTTTTCTCCTGTTGGGAGATTTTAAGAGCGGTAGCCTTGTCTATCATTTTTTTATTCATCATTGATAGTGGTGAGACTAGAAGTGAGTCCTTGTTGTTTATCATGGTGAGCTGTATTTGATTTTTCCTATGTATTTTGTTTATGAGCTGTGATTTGATACTCCATTGAGATGTGAGTTAAGTGAGCGCTATGATTCTTTTAGTCGAGATGAATTAGCGGGAGATTTCTATTGGTATGATATGTATTCGGCATGTGACATAGAGTTGAGGGCGAGACCCTCGCGATTCTTTGTGATTTGATATGTTTGGACCAGGCTGAGTACCGCGGTGGAACTTTATCAGGATGCAATGCTTGTGATTTGTTCATATGCTTTGCTTCTTCCTTTTTATATTGCTTTTGGTAAGTCAGTATTGATAGAGAGTTATGCCTATGGGCTTGTTCGATAGTTACTTTGTATTCTTCTATTTTCATATTCAGCCATTTCATTATGTGTTTTCCTTAGTTTAGTTTGCGAGATATGTGCCCGGTGGTGTTAGTTGTGGCTTGGTGATTCGGGTGTTTAATAATGAAATTTTCGTGTTCATTGCATCATTATCAGTATTATGGGGATTGGACACATAGTTCTTCTATATGTGGGACTAATTGCTAATGTTGAGTTGATTTCTTGTGGTTATTGCGATCAAGTGTGTTATTGAGCCTATGTGTGATGCACTATGTTGTGTGGTTGTGACTTATAGGCGTACACCTGATTTGATGCAGCTGGTTGAGGCTACTGCCGTATATGGATTTAGAATCGGGTCTTTTGGAAATGAGTAGAAGGTGAGGAATTGAGGTATGAGGCTTATCAATGGTGATGAGAAGGCTATATTGCAGTTGTGGTGGTGTCATCAAGTTTATGTAGGTTGGGGTGACGTGGGATCCCGCGGGTGTGTGTTGGAAGTGCACCATCTGTGATTGGATGAGTTCAAGGTGAATGTTGGCACGTTCGAGGGCGAGCGTTCGTTTAAGAGGGGGAGATTGTGATGACCCAAAAGGTCATCGCATATATTTCTAGCTAATTCTGTATTTCGAGGTCGTAAAAACCTCCTTCTATCTCACATTGATTTGCGTGCGCAGCCCGGGCATGTAGCCGGGAAGCCTTTATGTGAAAAACTGGTAAAAATGATAATTCTGTATTAGAAATTTGAATAAAGTTGACTTTGGTCAACATTTTTGGTAAACGGACCCGGACCCGTAATTTCACGGTCCCGGAGGGTCCGTAGGAAAATATGAGACTTGGGCGTATGCCCGGAATTGAATTTCGAGGTCCCAAGTCCGAGAAATGAATTTTTAGAGAAAATTGTTTTCTGAAAAATATAATGGTTTTTGAAAATGAAATTTGAGGTGAAACCTATGATATCAGGCTTGTATCATGGTTCCAGAGCCCGGTACATGTACGATATGACTTATATGTGTTATCTGTGAAATTTGATAAGAAACGGACTTAGTTTGACGTGATTCGGACCTTTGCAAAATTTGAAGTTTAAGAAGTTTTGAGAATTTTTATGGATTTGGAGGTTTAATCTGATGTTTATGACGTTATTTTGGTGTTTTGATTACTCGAATAAGTCCGTAGGATGTTTTTGAGGTTCTGTGTATATTTGTTTTTGAGTCCCGGGGGCCTCGGGTGCATTTCGGATAGGTTCGGGCCATTTTATTCCATTTTTGAACTGCTGGTTCTGGTGTCTTTTGCCCTCTTTCGCGATCACGTAGCCCAAGTCGCGAGCGCGTAGTGACCTGTTTGCCTCGCCCATTTCCTTGATCGCGATCGCAGTGATTCTTTCGCGATCGCGATGTGTCCCTACTGGTCGCCTAAAATTTCTTCACCGTGTTCGCATAACTCCATCCGCGATCGCAGAAGGCAGCCTGCCCCTTACACGCAATCGCATAAGATTCTCCACGATCGCGGAGCACATCTTACACCAACAACCATTTCCTTCTAAGCGATCGCACCTCGATTTCCATGATCGCGACTCAGAAAGCACCTGGGCAGGATATAAGTTTACAAAATTGGGGTTTCACCATTTTAAACATATTCTGACTTCTAGAACTCGGTTTTGGGCGATTCTTTGAGGGTTTTTCAAAAAATTGAATGGGTAAGTGTTCTTCCACTGTAATTAATTATATTTCATGAATTAGTTCTTGTCTTTATCATTTAATTTGTGTTTTGGGTTGAGGGGATTGTGGGTTTTGAAAGAAAACTTCAAAAATGAAAATTCATGATTTGAATGACCAAATGTTATCGGAATTGGATAAATTTAGTATGGGTGAACTCGTATCGGAATGGGTAATCGGAATTTGTAAAATTTGTTGGGTTCTGAGGTGCGGGCCCGGGGGTCGACTTTTGGGTCGATTTTTATAATATTGTAAAGATTGAGACTTCATTATTCAGAATAGTTCCTTATACGTTTTATATGTATTTTGAAGTTTTTTTAGTTGATTTTGAGTCGTCCGAAGGCATTCCCGCCCGAGAAGTCTATTTTTGAGTATCGGGTTGTCGTCTTTGAGGTAAGTATCTTGCCTAACCTTGTGTGGGGGAACTTCCCCTTAGGATTGAGTCTTCTAAGTTGATTGTAGCCCGTGTACACGAGGTGACGAGTGCATACTCGGACTTATTTGAAAATTGATTTCCCTTTAGGATTTTTGGTCCTTATGTTCCCCGTGTATGAATAGAAATTGTCATATCTGAATTCCTGATTTCTAGTTTCATCTCTTCCTGCTCAAATTAGAAGTACTTGCCTATCATTCCTTGTTTCTTATATGATCTTAATGGACTTAAGTGAAGAATTTTCTTTTCCTACCGTTATACTATATCTTTCTTCATACGCTGCCTATGTGACTAAAACTAGTATAATCTCGCCCTATTATTGTCTAACAAGTAATTGGAATATCTATACGTTGGTCAAGCATGCCCGTGAGTCATACACGATGATTTAAATGATTTTCCCTCAAGTACTACTTAGGTTTAATTAGGGGTGTGCATTCGAATCGGTTTATCGATAAATCGAATCGATTATTTGTTATCGATTTATCGATTCTGAAAATTTTCTTATCGAGTTATCGATTTCGATTTCGATTTTGTCCACTTCGCTTATAAATTTATCGATAAATCGATAAGAAATAATATATTTTTTTTGCCGTGGTTTTCTTTACCCTAACTTATTATTTCCATTTTCCTCTACCCTTATTATTTTCTAATTTTCCCTACCATATTATTTTCTTTCCTCTTCACGACTTCACGTAGCTTCTGCCTCAAGATTTTCCCCTACGGCCCTACCCTCCTGCCCCTTTAGAGCTGAACTGCAGAAACCTTAAATTTTCTTCACTCAAAATTTCTCCTTTCTCAGTTTCTTCCACAGATCTGGTAATTCTCTATCTCCAAATGGGTTCTCTCAGTAAGTTGATTGTAATTTGGTAGAAGTTCTTTTGGTCAGTTAGGTAAGGAGCTGAAGAATAATTAGTCTGCCTGAATTAAATCAATTAATCGTAGTATCATTTGGTATGATATAGTAATGATTAGTCGTCTATCTCTATTAGCTATCCACTATTTATACATGTTTTACACATAGTATACATATATTAAGTAAGGGTACTAAACATGACAACATCGCTTAGAGCTAGCAAATTTTCTTATTGGTGGAATCCCACAAATTTTCTTATTGGTGTAATCGATAACCGAATCGATAAGCCCCAAAAATCCATAAACCAAAATCGAAAAAATCGAAACCTTATTGAAACGATAATGATAAGCATATGTACAAATCGATAATCGATAAGTAATTATCTATAAGGGTCAAAATCGAATCGAGTAATCGAATGCACACCCCTAGGTTTAATTGATTACCGCCCATGTTGATGGTATTTATTTGATGCTGCCTATTTACTGAGCATTTGTTCAATCTGAGTTTATTCGGTGAAGCTAATTGTATAAGTGAGATTGGTTATAGCTGATTCCCTTGCCGGGATGATTTGGTTTCTTGGTTGCGAACTTGAATATATAGAATCATTGTTATATTTCCCTTGTTTTCCCCTCGTTATGATGCTTTCTCTTTGTGCTTGGCATTCCTTTCAGTGGCTACTTCTTATGAGTGAGTTTTTACCATTTTTGTTATTTAAGTCTTTGATTGATTTGTTCATCGCACTTTGCATTCGGTCTTGTTTGATTTTGCGCCTGTATTGATTTGCTCATCGCATATTTAAATTGGGACTACGGACGAGATTCCGTGAGCTTCCCCCTGTACTGCATTGAATGACAAATTTTGAGCTGCTGCTTGAGTTTCGGTGGTTTTATCTTAGAAGAGATTTGGATCGAAAGATATATATATATATATATATATATAT
>ML395498.1:77092-90761 GCA_005239525.1 Nicotiana knightiana | reverse complement strand
TTATGTCTGAAGGACTTCTATTTCGAAAGTATATTTGAAAAGTATTTGTCTTGCAGAAAAATGATATTTGAAAGAGCAGTATTTGGGAAAGTATATTTGAACACCACGTAATTTGATGATATTTGAAAGTGCAGTATTTGGGAAAGAATATTTGAACACCACGTATTTTGAAGAGACTATGTTTTAAATATTTCTCTTTATAAAAATATATAAATATACATTCAGAGAAAGTATGTTTCAAAGAAGATATTTCTCTATTCCGAAATGATTATATCTTTAAATCTTTCAAAATAAACTCACGATTTAAAGGTATTCACTCGAAGGTTTGAACAAGTTTATTAAGTTTATTGGTTAAGGCCTGACGTGAATAAATTGATGCAGTGCTGAGTTGCTAGTGTTTTATTGGGTTGTGGTTTCCGACATTTGGCTTGCATTCTTTCCATTCTCTTTGCGTATTTCTAGTATGTTGTTCGTTGATCGTAATTATTGAATTTTTCTTCCTTATTATTCGATCGTACCATTAATTATATCGAAAAATCTTTAGGTTGATATTATGTTTCGGTCATTTGTACATTTATGTCTTTTTACTTATTAGACCAGTGGTGTCTTGACTAGTCCTTGTCACTACTTCACCGAGGTTAGTCTTGATACTTATTGGGCACCACTGTGGTGTGCTCATACTACACTTCTGCACATTTTTGGTGTGCAGATCCAGGTAATTGTTGTTAGTAGCTACGCGAATCGTTGTTGAGGAGACTCAAGGTAACCTGATGTTGCGTTCGCAGGCTTCAGAGTCACCTTACTGTTTATGTCAAATGTACTTATTATTTCTAGACAGTTGTATTTAGATTCGGTTGAAAGATGTCGTAGAGCTTATGACTTGTATATACCGGGTTTTGGGAAACTGTAAACTATATCAAGATTTCTATATCGAGACTTTTATAATTCCTTTATTATTATTGTTGTTCAGTGAAATGTTAGGCTTACCTAGTCCTTAGGACTAGGTGCCATCAGGATACCCAACATGGAAATTTGGGTCGTGACACTATGGGATGTGTTGGTATGTTTGGTTGGGGTCTCAAGGGCCTCGGGTGAGTTTTTGGTGGTTAAGGGATCATTTTGGCCTTGGTGAGATAGCTGATCAGCTGCAAATTTTTATTTCTGGTTTCCTCTTTCGCGTTCGTGAGAGGGGCCTTGCATTTGCGAAGAGTGTTTCTGAGATGGTGAGTTTTTATTCTACGCGTTCTCAAAGGAGAGGACGCGAACGCAAAGGGTAAGGTAGTGTGTGCATCGCGAACGCGTGTGTAGTGTCGCATTCAAGAAGAGCAGTGAGGCAGATGGGGATCCAGGTTCTTGGTCTACATGTTCGCGAGGTGAGGGTCGCGTTCGCGAATGTCATGACCCCAAAACCACCCTGGCCATGATGGCACCTATCGCGATACTAGGCCATCCAATTCACTACTTATAGCATAAGGAAACCTTTCGTTCAAAACATTACTAATCTGATATTTCATAAAAATTTCCGTTTGAGCATTTCAAAACAAGCAAGGATATATACTAAACGATAAATTGGGAATTTGGGGTGGAAATTTGGAGAAAAAAATGGAGAATTGGAGAGTGGGTTTTGGGGATTTGGATGGCCATTTAATGTCGGATTTTGATGAAATTGATATGGGTAGACTCGTGAGGGAATGAAGGTTCTAGTTTTGTAATTTTTGTTGATTCCGAGACATGGGCCCGGGGGTTGGGTTTGGCCAATTTCGGGACTTGTGATGTAATTTGATAATTTTGATGTGGGCTTTGCTCCTTTAGCATATGTATATGATATAATACTGATTTTGGATATAGATTCGGGCGATTTGAGGCCGAGTCGAGCGGCAAGGACATCGCGGAGTAGATTTTTGTCCGGTTCGAGGTAAGTAACGATTGTAAATCTAGACCTGAGGGTATGAAACCCCCGGAATTTCGTGCTTTTTAGATAAATGAGGTGACACAAATGCTAGATGACGGGTGTGAGGGAGCGCACCAGTAGGGATTGTGACTTGGCCCGTCCTGTGGCAACTGTAGAGTTGCATATTTTGATAAACTCTATATGATATCTATCTGTTTTAGAAATAATTCCGTTAACTTGGGCTGAATTCCATGTTTGGGGCCTTGTGTCGCACTGTTTGGACCATCAGGGGTATTTTACTAATATCCTCACACTGTTTTGATAGAAAACATATCCTCAGTCATGATTTATGCCTGTTTATTGTTTAGTTTTGTTCATCACTCTAACTTTCAATATATGAAAGTTGTTTGGGCTAAGTCCCCTGAGTTTTGTACTGAAATGCCCGAGTGGCTTAGGAGGTTAATGACTGAGTAAGGCTAAGGGTCGTATTGCAAGGATATTTATTGATCGGGCTACATGCCAAAGCGTTATATATACATATATGGATCGGGCTGCACGCTGCAGCGATATACTGGATCAGGCTGCATGGCGCAGCGATATAGCGCTTGGGGTACCTCCTTAGTGCGAGTACCGAGTGCTGAGTGACTTAGTTCTTGCCTGAGGGGTTATATATGAGTGATACTTCGCCCGAGGGGCTTGTTTATGAAATTACTGTCTTCACTCTACTTTTATACTGAGCCTCTATTGAAAATGTTGAACAAATGATTTAAACGACTTCCATTGAAACTGGAGTTCTTACGAGATACTCTGAATTTGATACTGATCTGATCTTGTTATGTTCACTGAGGTTTTTATGTTGTGAAAATAATGTGATTTTAAATGCTCGGCACTGCACTCAGCCTTTATCTATGAGTGTCACTTACTGAGTTGGCGTACTCACATTACTCCCTGCACCTTCTGTGCAGATTTAGGTGTCACCGGACCCTCGAGTGCGAGTTGATATATCATCAGTTGTTGTCGGAGTTTAGCAAGCTAGCTGCATGGTGACCGCAGCCCTGCTCTTCTCCCTCCTATTTTTTCAGTAGATTATTTTATTAGACTTCTCTTGTATTTTGAGTGGACTGCATTAGACTTGTATCAGAGATGATCACGACTAGTGACACCCGAGGCCGGGCTGTTGGTTTATATTTGTTTAGTTTTACTTGGTTTGAAATTGGTTAATAGAAGATCTATGATAAAAAAGGTTAGGAAAAATGATTTATCGAAAAGAATTATTGTACGTTTTGAATAATTAATCGGCTAGCCTAGTAATGCGATAGGCGCCATCACCACTGTGTAGTTTGGGTCGTGACAATCACTCTTCGCAAACGCGACCCCTGCCCCACGAACGCGTAGGCCAAGGTCCTCAGGTTCCCAACTATCTCAACATCTCTTCGCGAACGTGACACCTCACCCGCATTCGCGGTGCACATACAGCCATACCTTCGCGTTCACGTAGAATAAAACCTTCCCAGCTCACAAACACCCTTCGTGAACGCGAGGCTCCTCTCGTGAACGCGTAACAGGAAACCATCAGAAATACACCAGCAATTATTGTCACGACCCAATTCTAACCTAGGTCGTGATGACGCCTATCGTGATACAAGGCAAGCCTATTTCCCAAAATATTGCTACCGATTTAATTATTAGAGTATAATAAAAGCATTTCCAATAATTTTAATTTCTCATAAACTAAACCAAATCTAAATATAATAAAGAAAATACGGAAACAAGTCCCAAACATCAGGGTGTCACTAAGTCAGGAGCGTCTAAATCTATGAACTAAGATATATAAACTGTCTAAATATCCAAGAGAAGAAATAGATGATACAATGAGTAGAAGGTCCTATAGGCGCTCGCAGCTACCTTGCAGTCTCCAAAGATAGCCGGCCTGAACTCAACAATCGCTGCGCTCTAAATCACTTGGATCTGCACATAAAGTGCAGGGTGTAGTATGAGTACAACCGACTCAGTAGTAACATAAATAACTAAGGAACTGAGTAGTAGTGGCGAGCTAAGCAAAACAATCCAATTACTTATTTCCACAATTAAGCACAAATAGGGGTAAACAGGTAATTTCTATAAATGAACGAATGCTACAAAGAAATCAACAAGTAAATTCAGCAACAACAAAAGTAAATAGAACCTCACAACAATGTCACTCCATCACTCAACACTCAGCAGTAAGCACTCAGCACTCAATACACACTCTCAATAGGTACCTGCGCTCACTAGGGGTGTACAGACTCTGGAGGGGCTCCTACAGCCCAAGCGCTAATCTGCACGGACAACTCATGTGCCATAATATCAATATGTGGATCTGCACGGTCAACTCACGTGTTACACGAACAACTCACGTGCTATGATGTCAATACCTGAACCAGCACGGACAACTCATGTGCAATAATAAAATATCTCACAACAGGCCCTCGGCCTCACTCGGTCATGTACCTCTCCATCCTCAGAATTCACAACAAATGAGGGAACATAACTTGTTACCATGAAAATGGTAATTACAATTATATCTGATTTTGTGGTTCTAAAAATATGTGATTTATTTTAATAGTAGTTGTTTAGGCAATATATGCTAAGTGAGAATTAAGAATAATGAGATAATAGCAAAGAGCAATGGTGTTATGCAAACAAAACAGACTTCAGACGAGGTCTCGAGCTGGCCGAAACTAGGCCTCGAGGTCGAGCTAGTGTGCTTGACTGGGGGCGATCAATGGGGGAATACCAGTGTAGAGGGCCTCGAGGATAGCCTCTTTATGATCAATAATGAACAATAAATGAATAACAATAAATGAAACACAATAAATGGAGGCAATAAACCAATGGAGCAATTGTAGAGTATGTTTAAGTTAGAGAGCAGAGAATGTTATTGTTCTTGTATTGAATATCATATATGTTATAAAATGACAAGGGTCCCCTTTATATATGAGGGGGAATTCCAACATAGTACTTGTGTAATTATTACAAAGAAATGCAGCTGGTACAACTATTTAATGTCTCGGTACGGACTTGTACTATTCTTGCAGACTTAGTCAGCTTTAACAATATGCCTTTTTGGGATTTCCCACTTTTCAATGATGGTCATCGATTTACACTGCCCCGAGGTCGAGCGTGGAGAATCCTCGATGTCAAACCTCGAACTTCTTCGAGCCCTCTGAAGACGGGCCATGGAATGCCATAATGATTATAAAATCAGGCTCTTCGATTTTAGCCGTATACACAGCCCAAATCAAATATCAAAGCATATCAGCAAAATAACAAATACTGAGGTAAACATGTATAAGAATTTCTATGAGTGAGTGCAAATAATGTGAGCATGAATAAAGTCTAAGCATGATCTCTAGCATAAAGGAAGTCAAGTTCAATAACATGATAATATGTAGCACAGATAATGGCCATTAGGCCTCACAGCCTCACGGGATGAACCAAGTCTCAATCCCTTGCGATGTACACCCACACGCCAGTCACCTAGCGTGGGTATCACCTCCAAACAATCACTTGATATAAATTCTCCAGGTTTATACCCTCAAAGCCAAAGTTAAAACTGTTACTTACCTTAACAATGTAAAATCCTACTCCTGGATGTCCTCGTCCCCCGACTCGGTCTCCAAAAGCTCCGAATCTAACCATAATTAGAATAAAATTATCAACATATGCCAGAGGATCGAATTCCACAAGAAAAACCACATCAATAGTCCAAAAAACCGAAACCGCCAAAACTGACCCCCAGGCCCATACCTCGAAACCAGTCAAAAATGGAAGAATCAGAATCCTCTTCCTCTCCCGAGTTTAACTATTTAAAATGCATCGAAATCCGACTCTATTTGGTCCCTCAAATCCTCACTTAGAACACTCCAAAACTCAAGTCCTAACTCCCTCAACTTTACCCTAAACTCCTACAGTTTTCATGGCTAATCAGTGGAAAAACATCATAAACACGCGTAAATAAACCCAAGTAACTTACCTTAGTGGTACCTCTTGATTCTCCCTTGAAAAACACCGACCTAAGCTCAAAGTCGTTCAACAATGGTGGAAAAAGGGAAAATATTCGTGAAGAGGGCTTTATAGGTTTCTGCCAGGGATTCCGCACTTGCGGACCCTTACGCGTATCTGCGGCGCCGCACCTACGAAAATCTCATCGCAGGTGCGGATTTCACTTAACCCACGAGACTCCGCATCTGCGCTCGAACCCTCGCACATGCGGTTCTGCAGATGCAGTCCAGCCTGCCGCTCCTGCGCCTATTTCTGCATCTGCGGTTGGTCCTTCGCTTCTGCGACCATCGCACCTGCGGTTCCCACTTCGCAGGTGCGGCCATACTAGAACAGCAGCACCAGCTGCATTTTTCCAACTTCCAAACTTCCCGTTAACCATCCGAAATCATCTCGAGCCCTCGGGACCTCGACCAATAATTCCAACAAGTCATATATCACTAGCCGAACTTAGTCGAACCTTCGGAACCTTCAAAACAATGCCAAAACACCAAATCAACATCGGATTGAAGCCTAAGAACTTCCAAGATTCGTCAACGATGCCGAAACCTATCAAACCACGCCCGAATGACCTCAAATTTTGCACAAACGTCACAAGTGACACTACGAACCTATTCCAACTTTAGGACTTGCACTCCGATCCTGATGACTAATTTTCCATTGCCGACCAAAATCGCCAAATTTCCTACTTTCTCCAATTCAAGCCTAATTCTACCAGACCTTGAAATTACATTCCGGACACACTCCTAATTCTAAAGTCACCCAATAAAACTAACTGAATCATAAAAATCCAAATCCGAATTTGTTTACTCATAAGTCAACTTCCGATTGACTTTTCTAACTTAACTTTCTAACTAAGATTCTAAGTGTCTCATTTCACTCCAAAACCACTCCGAAACCAAACTACCAATTCAATACAACTCAACACATCTGAACAACACATAATGAAGTAGAAATGGGGAAAACGGGGCTATAACTCTCGAAAAAACTGGCCGGGTCGTAACATCCTCCCCATCTTAAACAAACGCTCGTCCTCGAACGAGTCTAGAAACATACCCGGAGTCTCAAATAGGTGTGAACATCTGCTTCGCATCTCCCACTCGGTCTCCCAAGTGGCCTCCTCCACGGGCTGGCCTTTCTATTGAACCTTCACTAAAGCTATGTCTTTTGATCTCAACTTCCAGACCTGACGATCCAAAATAGCCACTGGCTCCACATCATAAGTCATATCACCCTCCAACTGAATCGTGATGAAGTCCAAAACATGGGACGAATCATCCATATACCTCTGAAGCATGGAAACATGAAATACTGGATGCATACTCGATAAGCTGGGTGGCAAAGCAAGCTCATAGGTCACCTCCCCAATACTCTGAAGTACCTCAAATGGACCAATAAAACGAGGGCTCAACTTGTCCTTCTTCCCAAATCTCATAACACCTTTCATAGGTGAAACTTTCCGCAATACATTCTCTCCAACCATGTAAGATACCTCACGAACCTTCCTGTCCGCATAGCTCTTCTGCCTAGACTGCACCGTACGAAGTCGCTCCCGAATCAATTTCACCTTATCTAAAGCATCATGCACCAATTATGTACCCAAGAGTCTAGCCTCACCCGGCTCTAACCAACCAGCCGGAGATCTACACCTCCTCCCATATAAATCCTCATACGGAGCCATCTGGATGCTTGATTAATAGATGTTATTATATGCAAACTGCACGAGTGGCAGAAACTGGTCCCATGAACTCCCAAAATCAATAACACACGCGCGTAACATGTCCTCCAATATTTGAATCGTGCGCTCGGACTGCCCCTCCGTCTGAGGATGACAGGTTTTGCTCAACTCAACCTGAGTACCCAACCCTCACTGCACAGCCCTCCAAAGCTGAGATATAAATTGAGTACCTCTATCTGAAATGATGTAAACCGGGACACAATGCAAGCGAACAACCTCTAGGATATAAATCTCGGCTAACCACTTTGAAGTGTAGGTAGTACAAATATGAATGAAGTGTGCAGACTTGGTCAGTCGATCCACAAGAACCCAAATAGCGTCGAACTTCCTCGAAGTCCATGGGAGCCCAACTACGAAGCCCATGGTGATCTGCTCCCACTTCCACTCTGGAATATCTAATTTTTGAAACAACCCACCTAGTCTCTAATGCTCATACTTCACATGCTGAAAAATCTGACACCGAGCCACAAACCCGACAATATCCTTTTTCATCCGCCTCCACCAATAGTGTTGTCTCAAATCCTGGTACATCTTCGCGGCACCCGGATGGATGGAATACCGTGTGTTGTGGGCTTCTTCTAGAATCAAATCCCGTAGCCCATCTACATCAGGCACACATATCCGTCCCTGCATCATCATCACACCATCATCACCAATATTCACATCCCCAGCGTGACCTCACCGGACCCTATCCTGAAGGACAAGCAAGTGCGTGTCGTCATACTGACGCTCCCGGATATGGTCATAAAGAGAAGACCTGGAGGCTACGTAAGCCAATACTTGAATAGGCTCCAAAAGATCCAATCTCACAAGCTGGCCCGCTAAGGCCTGAACATCTAATGCTAAAGGTCTCTCTGCTGCCGTAAGATAAGCTAAACTCCCCAAACTCTCTGCTCGACGACTCAGAGCATCAGCCACCATATTGGCCTTCCTCGAATGATATAGAATAGTGATATCATAATCTTTAAGAATCTCCAACCATCTCCGCTGATGCAAATTAAGATCTTTCTGCTTGAACAGATGTTGCAGACTTCAGTGATCAGTATAAACCTCACAATGAACCACATACAAATAATGATGCCAAATATTCAAGGCGTGAACAGTGGCTGCTAACTCAAGATCATGCACCGGATAATTCTTCTCATGAGTCTTCAACTGACACGAGGCATAGGAAATCACCCTACCCTCCTACATAAAAACACAACAAATGCCTACTATCGAGGAATCACAACACATAGTATAAGAACCTGAAGCTGATGGCAGAACTAACACTGGAGTTGTGGTCAAAGCATCCTTGAGCTTCTGAAAGCTCTTCGCACACTCATCCGACGACCTGAATGGAGCACCCTTTTAGGTCTATTTGTTCAAGGGCGAAGAAATAGAGGAGAATCCCTATACAAAACGACGGTAATAGCCCGCCAAACCTAGGAAGCTCCTAATCTCCGTAGCTGAGGACGGTCTAGGCTACCGTCTCTATCTTCTTTGGGTCCACCTGAATACCTTCACTAGACACCACGTGCCCCAAGAATGCTATCGAACTGAGACAAAACTCACACTTGGAGAATTTTGCGTAAAGATTCTCCTCCCTCAATCTCTGCAATGCAATCCTCAAATGTTGGGCATGCTCCTCCTGGCTACGAGAGTACACCAGGATGTCATCAATTAACACAACAACGAAGGAAACCAAATATGGTTGGAATACGCTGTTCATCAAATGCATGAACGTTGCTGGGGCCTTGGTCATCCCAAAAGACATCACCAAAAACTCATAATGGCCATAACGGGTCTTGAAAGCTGTCTTAGGAATATCCAAATCCCGAATCTTCAACTGCTGATACCCGGAACTCAATTCCATCTTAGATAAAAACCTCGCTCCCTGGAGTTGGTCAAATAAATCATCAATACGAGGCAAATACCTTCAAAACTATGCATTAACATTTTTTCCATAATTTATGCATTTTTTAAGGATTTTAATTAACTTATCCCAATATTTTTATTTATATAAATAATCATTAATTTCACTAATAATGATTTTATGACTTAATTCTACTATCATATTTATACTAAGTCTAATTATTTCACAAATGGCCACATTTACATTTTTGGGTTACAATTGCAATAACTTTGCAATTATAGCCCATGCATGCATTATTACATTACTTTGCCAGAAAATAGCTTGTTGTATTTTTAAAATATTTAATAATTATTTTAAAACAGTTTTATGCATGAAAATTAGTTTTTACAATTTGTTAATTATTTTTACAAATTATTTGTTAATTGATTGGGTGTTTAACAAATATCCCTTTTAATCCTTTAATTTTTCGGACTTAACCCACTATATACCAGCCCAAACCACTTAATACACCACCCCAATTCACCCCTAAGCCCAATCTGCCTACCTGACCCAATAAACCCCTCTCAAATCATGGCTCTTGATCTTTTAGATCAACGGCCCACGTTAATACTTACCATTTTAATTCACCAACAACCCTAACCCCCCTTTATTATTTCCCTTCCGCCGTCATCATTTCCCCCTACCCTCCATTCTCTCTCGACCACCGACCTAAACCCTAATCGCCGTCACCGGCAAAACTCCCGTCTATGGAGTTTCTGTGTGTTTTCCGGCCCTTAACATCCTTCTACACCCTCTGGCTGTTGGTTACATGGATTCTTAAAAGAATCTCAAGGAGATTCAACTTGATTGTTTTGGCCGAAATTGGTTTATTGGCCCATCTAGGGCCATTCTCGTTTGTGAGTACAGATTTTCTCTTATTTTAGTTTGAATCTATTAGTTTTTTCCTGAGTTTCTTTCATCTCTACTGTTTTTGAAAACCCTAGTTTCAATACTGTTATAGATCTAAAGTGATTCGAGTATTATCAGGGGTTTTCCTTTGAAAATCTTTGGCTTTAATTAACTACTTCGATTTTTATTCACTCTTTCTGAAACTACGGTTCTTCCCAGACTCCTCTTTAAAATATTTTCTGCTTTCAATGTTTAATCTAGCTATTTCTTTACGTGTTTGGTTAATCTTCGCATGTATGCTCGAACCCTAGATGTTTCTAATGGTTACACTGATTTCTTCTATGTTTTCCATTATTATGTTTATTTATGTGAATCAGTCATATTAATTGATTCTATTTAGGGACTTGAACGTTTTTCCTTGTTAAAATCAGTATTCTGTGGGGTTTTTACTTGATTGATTTCTATTTGGGATTTGAACAACCTTTCTTGTTAAAATCAGTGTTCCTTGAGATTTCTATTGATTGGTTCCTATTACGGGTTCGAATGATTGTCTTGTTAAAATCCGTATTTGCTAGGATTTTTACCTATTTCCTTATTTTCTGACCTTGATTGATTATACTTGCCTTAATTAATTATCAGTACAGTTTGGGATTTGACTGACTCCCTATATGGTATGGTATTGATCTTTTATCTTAGTTGAGCCCCAATTTTGACTGTTAACTGTTTCTCCCCAATTAAAGGGTTCTTTTTCGGATTTCTCTATAAGAATTGATTCCATGATTGGCTGATTGATTTTATTTGATTACCCTTGTCTTACGAACTGTGATTTCCTCTTTACCTTATTTGTTTTACCTCCCTAAGTGCTACATATACACTCTCATTCTGATTCTTCAGACATGAACAATAGTTCACAGAAAACACACACTCACGCACATACTTTGCTCTCACCTCTCTGCTACTTGTGCTCATTGCTTGTCTAGCCGGCTGAAAGCCAAGGATAGACTATCGAATCTTGCATACCTTTCATCTCATATTTTCTTTCCTTCAACTGGTATGTTCCTATTCCTAATGTCATTATGAATTCTGAACATGTATGTTCTCTGTTGCTCTATTTCTGTTAAGTCCATGTCTCTAGTCTAATTACCTATATACTTAATTCTGTATTCTTTCCTGTTTATTGCTTTGATAAGTGTGTTTAATTGACATTCTTTCTTGTTTTTCACCTTAATCAGAATGTTTACCTTCTATTTAAGTTTTAATCCTTCATGTTTATTGCTCTAAACCAACAAACTTACTTCTGTGTTTAAGTTTCAACATTTCATGTTTATTGCTTTAAGACAGCATGTTTAGTTTGACGTCTAAGACTCTCACTTTTACATTAACCTCAATTAGTGTGATCAATTCTGTCCCCTCCGTGAACTGATTAGCATGACTACTTTTACATTAAACTTCTATGTTTCCCTGTCCATTGCTTTGAGTTAGTATGCTTACCTCTATAGTTATGTATGACTGCTGAACTTGAGTGATTCTTTTCTAGACCCTAAATCAGTATGTCCTAGTGAATTTTTATCTACCCCATGCCTGCTTTATGCTCCTGACTAGCATGCTTCCTTAACACCCTGTTTCTATGTGCTCCTGATTCAGGATTCTTGTGTTCCCAACTCCTGCTTCCTTTTTGTGTAATTGTTTGTTCTCAGCATGCTATATGCTCACCTAAGGAACTGAGTTAAATCTGGGCAATATGAAGCTTTGTTTGAAACCTTGTGACTGTGTTTCTATTTGTTGTTGTTTGCTGAACATTTTCAAGAATATTTCTAAATTTTTTTCACTCCCAAACCATTTTCACTCCTAAATGTTTTACTACAGAACTGTCTTACTCCTGGAATGTTTTCCTAAAATTGTTTCCACTATGTCAAACACTCTCACTTTTACTCTTAGATTACTTAAGTTCTGCCCACCAGTGTGTGTACTGCCTAGGAATCCATGAGATTCCTCCGAACTCTGACACAGTGGGGCTGGCTCTTCCATACTGCACAAAAATGTTTTTCCTTAAAGGATCTTGGTGTGAGAATTTCCCGGGGTCCCTGAGGCCCTTGGGAACTTTCACACATCAGGATACCCCTATTGGACATTATGAGACTATGGTACCTTGAACTGTTTGAAGGCCTGACCCTCCAGGTTCACTTTGGGCCTATTCAGGCTTTCTATAGCATATCTTTTATTTATTATGTAATGGCCTGTTTGTTTAATCAAAGAATTAGATTCTCTGCCAAAGCTATTTTAATAAGAACATGGGTTTATGATAACCAAAGTGTATGCTAATAATTGTAAGTAAATTCGTAAATAGAAAGCAGAAAGATGCGTTAAAAGTAAATACATTTCAATAGTGGTTCGAACGTGTCCTTACAAGTTATATTATACTCCCTTTTATAGGGAATTTCTTAATATAACGTCTACTATTTTAAGTGATTGAGCATTAATGGCTAATAATAGCATTAATGTAACGTCACAATGATTAATCGTAACTGTTGCGTGAAGATTATGTAACATTTTGGATCATTAATTGAAGATCCCCGAATCTTCCCTTTATTCCATCTTGATACATTCTGACCGTGTCTCTTCTCCTTGTCAATTAGTTTGAGATTCCCGTATCTGATTACCCCGTGGGTATGCTGTTCTGTTCCTCTTTATCTCGTACATCTTCATAAATTCCCGTCCAGCTGTCATGTTGTCATTGCTTCACATAGATTGTTGATTCATCATAAGTATTACACGTGTGAAGCTCATTTTTACCAATACAGATAGTCCCCCCACTTACCATTTATTTATCGATTAATATTTGGTAAGTGGATACTCATTTATGGCGGGAACATTTTGCCGCCACTTAACTCGTTCCATTGCATCTGTCTCTAAATGTATGCGTCACTTGTCACTTCCATTTAATGCCCATTCCAGGTGTCTTTCCTGGATTGGTTCTGCAATTATTAATGCCTTTTAGGGCTTTTTGCGGCTGCATCAGTCTCGAAGTGAAAACTTCAATTATGACTTTCACATCACTGTTTTTCCATTTTTTGAAGGTTGCCTTTGAGTATAAATACCCCTTTTCCTTTCTTTACTTTCACAGAAACCTTCTAACATACTTTATTTATTTGTAAATTCTTCATCTTCGTAAATATGTCTTCTTCAAACCAGCAATCTAAAAAGGTCATCATTGTAGATGAACTGACTCCTTCTTCTGCTCCAACACGGAGTAGGA
>ML395498.1:0-76864 GCA_005239525.1 Nicotiana knightiana | reverse complement strand
CCCCCCCATCTTCTAGGTCTAACACTCCTTCGTCTTCTTCGAGGGCTAGGGCTTCTAGATTTTCATGAAAGAGTAGAGAACACAATGAACCGCTTCGTGAGCCGAGAGTCGATGAGATTGTTCCTGCGAAGTTTTCTTTTGCCAAGGATAGTCAAGCCATGAGTGAGCAGCTTTCTTCATTGTCATCACATGATAGTGCTGACCTTTATTACCCAAATAACAGAGGGCTTAGTGTCTCTTGTACGCAGGGATTGTTATTAGAAGCATGATTTTCCTGTTGTTGTTCCTAATGATAACCATAGAATAACTTCTTACAAGACTGGATATTCTTATGTCTAGACAAGTCTCCCACTGACCCTGTTATCATCGAGTTTTATCAATTCTTCAAAGTTTGTTTGGGACAAGTTGGTCCTCTTATTTAGCGAGTAGTCGTGTGCCTTAGGTATTTGGCCAATTTAGCTTTTGTACCCTTTACTTTTCATCATCTTATTCAACTCTATTCTCCGATATTGTTCCGCCAAGGAGTGTTTACTCTCATGGCTAGGAGTAAAAGAGTGTTAGTTACTCCAGATGATGACAAATATAGAGGGTGGTATGTCCGGTATATTGATGTCCCTACTGCAAGTTTAGTAGGTGAAGAAAATCTCCCCTTCCATGAGAAGTAACTTTTCACGTGAGTACATTTTTGCTCACTTTCCTTTTCTTCACTTTTGATGAACTTTCAGTACCGTGACTGTTTCTTTTTCTTTTGAAGCAACCATGGGAACCGTCGAGAATGTCTCTGGTTTTCATGATTGGGTAGAAAAACTCTTGTCAATTGCTCCTTTAGAAGAACGTTCGCGGAAGTACCTCCCTTTGAGGTTTGGTTGGAAGGTGAAGACCCACGATAAGTGAAGTTTTGTTTTTTTACTTCTTCTCTTTTTGAGCTTTATCTGAACCCTTTTATTTGGTAGGGTTTCCTACTCGTGGAGTTTCTGCTGCGGTTGTGGCCGCTTCAAGGCTGTCTCTCGCTAAGGCCCAGGAGATCATTCCTGGTTCCTCCTTCTCGAAAAGAAAAGTAAGTGGGTCCAGGACCTTAGAGGAGGAAGAATAAGAGGAGGGTTCGCTGGTCCATAGGTCACGTAGGAGGAGGGTGGTCTCCGATGATTAATCTGCACCCGTTGTTGATCCTCATGTGCCTGAATTAGAACTTTCCGCTCCTGAAGATGCAACTCCCTCTCCTGTTTGTGAGTCTGTTGATCACTTGTTCCAACAATGTTTTGGTACCATCTCTGATGAATCTCCTCTTGTTGTTTTGTCTCCTCTTGCTACTAAGAAACTTTTGTTTATTGCTCCTGTTGCTGCCAGTGCTGCCACTGCTCCCATTGCCATTCTTGCTCCCAGTGTTGCTCCTCAACCTACTCCGTCTATGGCTCCATCGCCCGCCCCCGCTTCCATGCCTTCTGCTGTTGAAGTAGGGTCTTCCAGCAGGGGGGTGATGAAGCAAGTTAAAATAGAGGTTCCTGCGGCGGGCAGCCTCTTAAAAAAGTCGGGCCAGGATGATGTACGTTTAAAGCCATTGATAGGTTCGACTGAGAAGTCTAAGCTGGAAAGCCACAGCTCCCTGACTTGGATGAACGATATTGTGCACTCGTCCTTAAGGTAAAACTTTATTTTCCTCCATATGTACTTATATATATTCTTACCGTATATAATTTATCATTTTATGTAGGTCAACCTTATAGGCACAGAGCTGGTGAAGAGAATTGTTCAAACGGAGCAAGCAGCAAATGACTTCCATATTGAGACTGATAATTGGAAGGAGCGGACGATTGTCAAATATAATAACCCAACTAGGTTGGGTTCGAATCCCACAGAGAACAATATGTAGGCAATTAGGAATGTAAGAGAATTATCACTTATCGTGCAATGCCATACACTTAGATTTTGGTTGTAAAAATATTTATATCTAAATGCAAAAATATAAACTAACCTAGAAAGAAAGTAAAACGACCAATGGCTACAAGTATGGATGCATCGGGAATTACACTCAAGTAACGATCCAATGTATTTCACAATATCACAAATATGAGCGAGTTTATGTTAATTAGCCACGGATAATAATTCTTAATTAGTTTCTTCCGAAGACTAACAAGACTTCCTAATTAAATTATTTCTAACCCAATTAAGAGATTAATCACACTCGGATCCGGCTACAAGTAGTTCAATCCTATTCCTAGGTAGAATCCATAAAATAAGGGTTAAAGCCTCAAGTTCTTGTTAATTAATCTATCCCAACCCCATATTATCTTTCCCAAAATTAATTCGGAGTTAATCGGAGAGTCCTAGGGTTAGCTAATTCCTTTGGAAACATTAAAGAACAAGAATAATTAAAGAAACAATAACTCACTTCATAAACGATGAAAAATCATTGAATACATAAGCACAACAAGGTATTTAATCCACACTTTAAACATGAATATTTCCATAAACAAGATTGAGTGTTGGAAATAAATACTACACACTTAAATATTCAATACAAAACAAGGAAATAAAGAAATAAACATAAATGGGTAAGAAATCCTTAACCACAAGCTTCAAATCTTCAAAACCCAAGTGTGTGTGCAAATCCTAGCTTCCAAAGTTGTTCTTCTCTAGTGTAGAAGACTGAAAATAAGCCAAAAGATTGCCAGAGACCGTGAAAATATATGCTAGGTCTAGTATAAGTGGGCTTGGGATAGGGAAAATATGAATTGAAAAATTTGCCCGGAAATGATGCCCGTTGACCGCACCTGCGGACAAATCCTCGCAGGTGCGGCTCCGCCGATGCGGATTCCATATCGCAGGTGTGGGCTCTGAGTGGTATGACTACTTCCGTAGGTGCATACCAAACCGCCGCACCTGCAGTTCCGCAGGTACAGATACCACGTCTCAGGTGCGGTCTTGGTGCATGTGGGAAACATCCGCAGATGCGGTCCATTTCTTCGCAGGTGCGATGTCTCACCAACAGACAATCATCCGAAGGTGCGGTATCACTGAAGGCTTTTGTGATTTTTCCACTAATTTGTGCTCAAAATCATTTCAATTCAATGTAAACACTTCATGGCATCATTTCCCTGAAAGTCGAACTATACACCTTAAATGATGCAAAATCTAATGAAGAGAGGCTAAAATGAGTGGTAAAATCACCACTCATTAACACCCCCAACTTCAAGCTTTTGCTTGTCCTCAAGCAAATCAAAACCAACAATTCAATGAGGTTCTACCATTTAAAGCCCAAGTCGTATTGATATCATTTACAAATCACATTCTTCAACTAAGCATTATACTTATGGATTTGGTTGGTACTAATAATTAGGCTCAAGTATGTGCATCTTACCTGAATAACTCCCTCATTTAAAAACAACTTCAACAAGTGCAAGGGAGTTTCAAAATAATCAAGTGATAAGAATAAGCCTCAAGGAGTGACTCAAAAGCACTAGTCCACTACATATGCTCAACTCACTCATTTCCGGATATATCAATTTCACCAATCCATCCTAATTCATGTGCCCTCAAAAGAAAGAAAGTCCCAAAATCACTATATTTACAAGAACAACACAAGGGACAAATTCACAAAAACACTCACTCTCACAACGAGTTTCAAGTGTTACTACATACCATGCCATAAGCTTGCCCTTATTTTAATTCATTTCCAATTCAAGAACATTCGGTTGGAGATCCCATTAGGACTTTTTAAGCTGGTAATATAGGTTTAGCGAAGGGTTGGATAAACATTTGGGATACCAGTGACTACACCCTCCTTGAACACTACTCACATTTTTCTTTCTTGTTGCACTTTGTTTCTTTTTAAACCACATAGCCCTCATTGGCACCTAGTTACCAACATAGAACCACCTTAAATACCTCTTTGATTCTCTTCAAGGCTCCATATTTATATACATACATATATTTCTCTTTTGTTTTTAGCTTGAATAATTTCATGTGAACACTTTGAGGTATAGGTTCATACACTCAATGTACAACCTTATCAATTTCGAACTTGACACCACACCCCCAACTTAGGCTTTTAACCTCATTCTCAATATTCAAGGAGGGGCGGGTTCAAAAGAGGAAATTATTTTACAAAATGGGAAAGGTTTGTAATGAGGTGACCAAAGAAAAGGTTAAAGTCTCAAATAAGGTAACTAGTTATAATATTTATGCAAGGTAAGTTTGAAAGGCAATAGCGGTTTTTCAAATAACACAAAGAATGCCTAAGATCATTTATCCAACCAACTGTAATTATCATTAGCATTGAAAGACTAACCGGGCATGTTCTAGATGATAGAAGTAAACACAAGAATTATTTACATAAACTCTAACACACATGGCACATGAACTAGTCAAGAAGGATCAAGTTCACTTCCTAATAAGAGCATCTAGAGCAATATTTTTCAAACTAGTGGGAAAAGAATCACTAAAAGAGCCAAAAATTTATCACAAAAATTATTCTTCACCATGCAACTTACTTGATTTAATTCAACACCGAAATTCGGAGGGATATTCTTAATTCACATTTCACATACAAGATACTAATTTCATTAGTACCAAATAATCCAAAAGCCTCCTCTTAGAAAAACAAGACTAATTCCCTTAAGAAAGTTATCACGTCATCTATCATAAGGAAAAGTCACCCGGTTCAGTTCAAAAATTTTCCTTGGGAAAGAGCCATCGCATAAAGAAAACCCAAGGAAATACTACCATATAGATGAAAATAAAAGAACAAAACTACTAAAGAGAATGCTAAAATAAAAGAAACTAATACTAAAGACGCAAAAATAATATACTAAATAAAATAAATAAAGAAAGAAAAAAAATAGACTAATCACACCAAGCTCATCAAGAGCACAAGATATCACAAAATAAGCCCGGCAAGGACACATAATATTCATACACAACAAAGAAGCCCGACAATGGCACATACACACAGTCATAGTATAGATACAATATGCTCCTAAAGCCACCCCCAACTAAAGACATTGCAGTGTCCCACTACACAATATCAAAAGGAAAGAAAAATAGTTTGAGGGACTCCCTGAGGTTTGCATCAGACTAGCAGACTGCGGGAGAAAAGGCTAATTAGTGCCGCTGAGAACTCTCGCCGTCGGCATCCTCCTCAGAATCCTCATCATCTGTCACGAACAAGTACTCCTTGCTATCCTCATCATCCTTAACTGGTATATGCATGCTCGGTTGCCCCCATTTAAGATCACTTTAATCCCTCTCCACATTTTTATAATGAATTTGTCCTTCTTTTCGATCTTCTCCTTTTCTTTGTCAAAGGCTGAGTTGCGGTCGACATGCGCCTTGGCCAAGCTGGTATAGGTGGTGTCCAGCTGGGTAATAGATTATTCCATCTTACCCTGCGCCTCTAAGTAGGTTCGTATCTCAGCTTTGGAGCAATATTCGGGCGGGGGCTGGGAGAGTGAGGGCCCACTGGGGAGCTGTGACACTAACTCCCGAATGGATGCAAGCTGGGAGTTCATCTCCCCAAAAGGTATCTCAGTTGGAGCAAGCTGTGAGGAGGATGTGGATCTGGCAGCAGTGGTGGTGACCTTCCTCTTTTTGCTTTTCACTGTACTACCTTCGCCCGTAACTCTTAACGGGTGGAAGGGTTTGTCGGCGGGCAGCCAATGATCAGTGCTACGCTCCTCAACCTCTTCCCGCCTGCACAATTCTGTGATCAAAGAAGGAAACATTAACCCTGCGCTATTGTCAAGAAAATACTGTTGCAGCTCCCTCACAATATAGTAGCCCATATTCACCGGGATGCCATCAAGAAGACAAGCAATGATCAGGACTCTAGTATATGACACGTCTGAGACATTCCCACAGGGCGACACCCTGTTGCAGAGGATATAGAGCCATATCTTAGCCTCGCCTATGAAGTCGATCGACTTCAATCCCTTTCTTTAGACACAAGCCATGTTGCATTGTCGCAGTTGTCTTTCTCTTGTAGTGGCTCGAGTGGATGGTTAGGAATCCCGAGGGCATCATTAATCTCTTCCACCCCAAACTTCACTATTTTGCCTCTAATGATGAGTTGTGGGTCGGTGAATTTTGTACGCTTGAGGTTTGCGTAAAACTCGCGAACCCACTCCTCGTTGACCTTGGAAGGAGTTAGAATGAAGCATGACCATCCAGAGGATTGCAAACAGCCATAGAAATCTGGAAGCAACTCGGAAAATTTATCCTCAGCGATCCCTTTCTTGAGCATTAATTTCTTAGTGAGAAGGTTGTCATAATATCAGCGGTGACAGTCAGCAGACATGAAACGGTCATTGTCAAATTGTTCCTCAGCTTCTTCCTCAATTTAATGGTTGTACGGGGCATTTATGTTCATGTTCGAGTACATTTTTAGCCTAAAGTACCTTCAAAAATCAAAACGAAGTTAGTCAAGCAGTAGAATCTTGTTAAGAAAATTAAAACACTGCAATTAGGTCAAAGAACCAAGTTGAATGGGCCCGGTAAAGGCCTAGTGCAAAGCTACTGGAATCTGCCAGTCTGCCCAGTTTCCGCACCTGCAGAAGATTAACCGCAGGTGCGAAACCGCATTTGCGGGATTTCAACCGCTTCTGCGGTTTTGCTCAGGATGCCAAAAAATCTCACCTGCGGAACAATCAACGCAGGTGTGCGGCCGCATCTGCGGCAAATTAGTCGCTTCTGCGGAGTTCATCCAGGGGTTCAACTGTCCAGCAAATTTTTCGATCTTTCTCACTTGAAACATGGTTTTTAGCAACTAATTCATACTGAAGACTTCCGAATTAGTGTAACAAATGGACCTCTGACTTTATTAATGTGAGTATTAGGTACCTAACACACAATGTTTTTCGGACGATTTATCGAACACTTTGCAGGCAGTTTAGAATCGCTTCATCTTCACATGATTTGGGTACTCAGACTTCCCCATAAATTTTGTTTTATTAAAGCCAACACACATTATCCTACTATCAACCAAATCCTCACTCTAATATTAGCATAAATTAGAAGAGGTATTGGGAAAAAGGGGAACGACCATGAAAGGCCTGAGAAAACAAAAGGAAGAATCAGAGAAGAACAGGAGAGAGTTGTAGATGAGAACCAAGAGAAAGTACCTGTGTCTTGTGTGAATGCACTGGAATTCACGAGCAGTATGTTAGAGTTTTTGAGAGATGGAGGATTTTGGGTTATGGGTAAAACCAATTAGAGCTTACCTGATGAAGTGAGGGTTTCCCTCATTAAACTTGCCTGATTACCGCACCTGCGGATTTTTGGACGCTTCTGTGCTACCGCTTCTGCGGCGAAAATGCCGCTCCTGCGAGAATGACCGCATCTGCTCTTGGGGGAGACGCATCTGCGTAGGCGCACTTGCGGATTTTCTGGCCACAGGTGCGAAAATGCCTGGGCTCAGTAATACATTTTTGGGTAGCACTATTTTGGTGCATTCTAACTCTCAAAAATTCTCAACTTAGCTCCAAAAAATCTGAAACTTTGCAGATTAGTACAAAATAATATACTAAGCTATTATAAAAAGGAAAATTTCAAAAATGACCAAAAATTTTGAACACGATGAGTTGCCTCTCACGAAGCGCCGCATTTAACGTCGTGGCACGACGTAAGTCAACTTTACCACTTTTCTCGCCACTTGGACGATATGAACCGGGCACCTAGCTTGTAATCATGCTTGTGACAACGAGCGGTAGGGGTCGTAAGTAGATGACCATGCCAAGCATTAAATTCTTCATTTTCCAATTCTTGGCTTTCATGTGAGGAATGTCGTTTTGCTTTCTTTTTCTTTCAAATTGTAGAATGTATGGTATTGGTCATTCCTCCTCGCAATCCTTCATTGATTTGTGTAGTTCAACTTCTATATCACCACACAATTCCAATGTTGAAAAATGCTTGGAATGTGACTTCAAACCTCCAACTTGCAATTTTCCCGGATTTTGACATCCTCCTTTTCCCCCGGACTAGAGTCAATTTCAACAAAATTGTCATTTACACCGGTTGACTCTAATTCCTCATTTTTCTTGGCATCACTAATACTCATGGAGTCGGTTTGCGGATGTTCAAGTCTTGATTCCTCGAAGTAAAGCTCACTTTCTTCCTCAGAATTTTACTCTTCTTGGCTTCCTTCCACACTTTCAACTTGAGAGGCATAATGAGCCTCCATTAATGATTTCATTTGATCCTCCAAAGTGCGGATGTGCTCATCATTTTGAGTCACTTCATGTTTCAAGTCCTCGAGTGCGAAGTTGTGCTTCTCCTCGTTTTCAAGAATGGCCTTCAACATGAGCATTATCCTCTCATTTTGAGCATTTGAGAGCTCTTCTTGGTTTTGATCAAATGCCAAGGAAGGATTTTCAATTTCAACCTCCAAGGAAGATTCTTGGCTATCACACATCTCTGAGGCTTTTTGAACCCTTAAGGCTTCAATCATTTCATCGATTTATAAGTGCAACCTTTCAAGTGCCAAGTCATTTTGGAGATTATTCTCCAAAGCATTTTGCTCTTTGTTTCCTCCTTCAAGTAGGCATTCCAACTGAGCTTGAACTCTCCATTTCGGCCATGCTCCTTTTCTTCCACTTCCTCATCCCTAAAATTTTCATCACAAGAAGTAGAATCATCATAGCGGGGTCTTGGGGAAGGGACGGACAAATAAACATAATCATACCAATGATCATTTTGGCAACCACATCTATCACAAATACTCCACTCATGGGTTTGATTATGTGCGAACAATCCACCCCCGGGAGAATTTAAACAATTTTGCTACGAGTGTGGTCCTCCACAACAAGGACAAGGGTCATCAAAGTACGAACAACTACCATCCGACCAATTTTCATTATATGATGCCATAATAAATTTTTTTTAAATCAAAAATTAAGAAAATAAACAAGAAACAAATAAGAAAAATAGACCAAGGTCGGAAAAATTATTACACAAATATTCACAAGTTTGGACCAAAGCACTTATGCTTATTTCTCAAACAACCTAAATTATGCCAAATTGTTCCCCGGCAATGGTGCCAAAATTTGATGCGCTCAAATTATACTTTAAAATAGTGTAAGTGGTCGATTGTCAAATATAACAACCCAACTAGGTTGGGGTCGAATCCCACAGAGAAAAATATGTAGGCGATTAGGAATGTAAGAGAATTACCTCTTATTGTGCAATGCCAAACACTTAGATTTTGGTTGTAATATTTATATTTAAATGCAAAAATATAAACTAACCTATAAAGCAAGTAAAATGATCAATGGCTACTTGTATGAATGCATCGGGAATTACACTCAAGTAATGATCCAATGTATTTCACGATATTACAAATATGAGCGAGTTTATGTTAATTAGCCACGGATAATAATTATTAATTAGCTTCTTCCGAAGACTAACAAGACTTCCTAATTGAATTTTTCCTAACCCAATTAAGAGATTAAGCACACCCGAATATGGCTACAAGTAGTTCAATCCTATTCCTAGGTAGAATCTATAAAATGAGGGTTAAAGCCTCAAGTTATTGTTAATTAATCTTTCCCAACACTAAATTATCTTTCCCAAAATTAATTTGGAGTTAATGGGAGATTCCTAGGGTTAGCTAATCCCTTTGGAAACATTAAAGAACAAGAATAATAAAAGAAACAATAGCTCACTTCATAAAAGATAAAAAATTATTCAATACATAAGCACAACAAGGTATTTAATCCACACTTTAAACATGAATATTTCAATAAACAAGATTGAGTGTTGGAAATAAACACTACACAATTAAATATTCAATACAAAGCAAGGAAATGAAGAAATAAACATAAATGGGTAAGAAATCCTTAACCACAAGCTTCAAATCTTCAAAACCCAAGTGTGTGTGCAAACCCTAGCTTCCAAAGTTGTTCTTCTCTAGTGTAGAAGACTGTAAATAAGCCAAAAGATTGCCAAAGATCCTGAAAATATCTGCTAGGTCGAGTATAAGTGGGTTTGGGATTGGGAAAATGTGAATTGACAAATCTGCCCAGAAATGATGCCCGTTGACCGCACCTGCGGATAAATCCTCGCAGGTGCGGCTCCGCAGATGCGGAGTCCATATCGCAGGTGCGAGCTCTGAGTGGACTGACTACTTCTGCAGGTGTGAACCAAATCGCCGCACCTGTGGTTCCACAGGTGCAGATACCACGTCGCAGGTGCGGTCTTGGTGCATGTGGGCAACTTTCGCAGATGGGGTCCATTTCTTCACAGGTGCGATATCGCACCAGCGACCAATCATCTGCAGGTGCAGTATCACTTAAGGCTTTTGTGCTTTTTCCAACAATTTGTGCTCAATTCCACTCCAATTCAATGCCAAACACTTCATGGAATAATTTCCCTGAAAGGCGAACAATACACACTATAAACGACCTCATGTTATCCTTAAGGATGCAAAATCTAACGAAGAGAGGCTAAAATGAGTGGTAAAACCACCACTCATTAGCCTTCCTCTCAACCCTCTTCTGACCACGAACCATCTCAATCTGTCGAGCTATGTCGACAACCTCATCAAAGGTAGCGCCAGATATTCTCTTTCTTGTCATAAGCAATCGAAGCTGAAAATCGAGGCCATCTATAAACCTCCTTATCCTCTCTCGGTTTGTGCGAACCAACCAGAACGCATGACGAGCCAACTTGTAGAACCGCATCTCATACCGGGTAACAAACTACTCACTCTAGCGAAGCTACTCAAACTGCATGTGCAGCTCCTCTCGGCGAGACTCTGGTCCATACTTCTCCAGAAAGATAATGGATAACTTCTGCCAAGATAGGGACGCTTCACCAACCGGCCTACGCCTCTTGAAAGCCTCCCACCAACTAAGTCCAGCCCCAGAGAACTGGAAAGTAGTGAATGAGACCCCACTGGTCTCCAGAATACGTCT
This sequence comes from Nicotiana knightiana, assembly GCA_005239525.1. Classification (NCBI taxonomy): domain Eukaryota; kingdom Viridiplantae; phylum Streptophyta; class Magnoliopsida; order Solanales; family Solanaceae; genus Nicotiana; species Nicotiana knightiana. The sequence continues at coordinate 65,960 of ML395498.1, read as the reverse complement.
AAAGCATCCTCTGACATTTGTCTAAGAAACCCGTGCATCCTCACCCTCAACACCACTAAATACAGAGGCCGGAGTCTCCCAAACCTCTCCAATCTGCAGTGCTCATCCTCTGGCATAACAGGAGCTACATAGTCCTAAGCAGCTGCAACCGGTTGGGCTGGAGGTGCCTCCGACGTCTATAGTCCCTGAACAGCCTTCTTAGGTGTGCTGGTGGCGGGAGTCTGGGTGCCTCCCCGGCCTGAGAAGTAGCTGCGATCGTAGTAACTGAAGCCACCTGAGTAAGACCCGTACATACTGATAGAATCTGAGCCAGGGCCTCCTGAAGTCCTGGAATAACAATAGGCTCAGGTGGTGCCTGAGCTGGTCCCGCTGGAACCTCTACCTATGGGACCTGATCCTGAGCGGGAACAACTGGGGGATTTGTAGGTGCTTCCCCAGCTGCTGTGCTGGCGATGTCTCCTCCCCTACCACGGCCTCTATCGCGGCCTCAGCCTCTCGCGGCCCGATCTGGTGGTTGTCCCTCTTGACCGGTGGCACGAGTCCTCACCATCTGTGAGAGAATAAAATAAATAGATGTTTAGTTTCCAGAATAAACAGAAAGCACGACAAGAATCCAAGAATGTGAAATTTTCCTAAATATTCTGCAGCCTCTTGAAGGTAAGTACGAACGTCTCCGTACCGATCCGCAAGACTCTACTAAACCCGCCTATGACTCGTAAGACCTATGTAACCTAGGGTTTGATACCAACTTGTCACAACCCAATTCTAACCTAGATCGTGATGGCGCCTATGGTGATACAAGGCAAGCATATTTCCCAAAACATTACTACCAATTTAATTAGAAGAGTTTAATAAAAACATATCCAATAATTTGAATATCTCATAAACTAAACCAACTCTAAATATAATAAAGAAATTATGGAAACAAGCCCCAAACATCGGGGTGTCACTAAGTCACGAGCGTCTAAATCTATGAACTAAGATATATAAACTGTATAACTGTCCAAGAGAAGAAATAGATGATAAAAGGAGTACAAGGTCATGCGGAAGCTAGCAACTACTTTGCAGTTGCCAAAGATAGCCATCCTTAACTCAACTGTCATGACCCAAAATACCTAAGGTCGTGATGGTGCCGGACACCATTGTTAGGCAAGCCGATCATGTAAATACTTAAGTTAATTTTCTGTTTTAGCATTTTTTAAATTATCATCTTTAAATTGTTACGTAATAATTAAACAAAATTCGTTAAGTAAATACGATGGTTTAAATGTTCCATTTTAGCAAATATATCCCAAACACATCCTAGAACCGGTGTCACAAGTACATGAGCAATCTCTAAGAATTTATACAATCATCACCAAGATTGTCCGAAATACAAATTGGACAAGTAATTTAAAATGAAAATAAATACAATATGAGAGAGACTCTGCCAGCTGCGGATCGCCTCCGGATGATGAGCTCGCTTAAGTCTCCAAATCCGCCATATCGCTATGAAAGTACTTGTGCAATAAAAATGCACAGGAAGTGTAGCATGAGTACGAAAACAACGTGTACTCAGTAAGTCGCGTGCCTAACCTCAGAGAGGTAGTGACGAGAGGTCGAATTAGACACTTGCTAAAGGTCAATTTAGTATATTCGAGTGTGAAACTAAACATGATTATCATAGGCAATTTATTAAAAATAGGAATAAATAATATTAACTCCTTCCACATTTAACACTTTAAATATTCGTCATATTGATAGGAATTAACCAACATGGATGATTTAATTAAATAACAAATAATCAACGGGAAGGAACAACTTCTTCCAAAATTTTAATAACTTTAAATCTCTGTCAGTTCAGTTGACAACTTAAAATTTCAGGCCAGTAATCAAGCAAAATCACAGCAAATACGCAGTAAATATCATGTGCAAGCAATGCCGAGGGTCGAATGGCGCGGACCAACAATAATAAATTGTGCACTGTCGAAGGTTCGAACGATTCGAATCGATCATGCGACGCGGTCAACATAATAACAATAAGCCTAGCCTGCTCACGAATCATACCTGCGACTCAGGTGCTCCTATGTACACGTATTCACATAATAAATCCACATTTTTATCAAGAAAACAGCTTCTCTAGAGAATGATAAAATTCTTCTTAAAGGAACACGAAAAATAGCATTTAAATCTTTCTTTTGAATCTCATTTGCCAAGTTTGAGCATGGAATCTAGAGTAAACCCACTCTTGAAGCTCCTCAAAGTCGACCAAACCAAAGAAGAAATGAGAAGAAATGTCCAAATCCCGTTTTAAAATATAGTCTGCCCAGCTCTACCCTTCTATGTGATCGCATAAAGGCCACTGCGATCACATAGGCCAAACCATGCAGCCCCAAAATTCCCTTTTGTGCGCTCGCATGCCTACTGGTGCGTTCGCGCAGGCCAAAGCTTCAACCCCCACATTTCCTCTATTGTGCGATCGCATACACTTACCTGCGATCGCATAAGCCAAAATCCAGCAGCCTCCCAAATTTCACTGTGCGATCGCATACACTTACCTGCGATTGCATAAGCCAAAATTTCAGCCCCTCTAACTTCCTTCATTGCGATCGCACACAAGGGGCCGCGATCGCATAGCACACCAGACACACCAGAAGACATCAGTAGCAAAACAGGGAAAAATGGTCTGAATTCACCCCGAAACGCACCCCGTTCAATCCTACGACTCAGTACCATAACACCCCATGGACTTGCTCGAGGCCTCAAATCACATCAAACAAGGCCGAAATCACGAATCGCACTCAAACTTTATGAACTTTGAAATTTCAAACCTCCACATTCGATGCCGAAACCTATCAAATCACGTCCGATTGACCTCAAATTTTGCACGCAAGTCATATTTGGCATTACGGACCTGCTCCAACTTTTGGAATCGCATTCTGACCCCGATATCAAAATTTCCACTTCCGGTCAGATTTCTCAAAAACCTTCAAATTTCTATCTTTAGTCAGATGACTTTAAAATGACCTACGGACATCCAAATTCACTTCCGATTGCGCTTCCAACTCCATAATCACCATACGGAGCGATCCCCAGGTCGAAATCCTAAACGGACATCAATAACACTGAAATGCCTTACAGCCCAAATTTATGAAATTCTTCTAAAATGCTACCTTCCATAATATACGCTGAAACGCTCCCGGGTTATCCAAAACCCAATCAGACATATGCCCAAGTCCGAAATCATCATACGAACCTGCAGGAACCTTCAAATCCTTATTCAGAGGTCGTTTACTCAAAATTCCAATCTTAGTTGATTCTTCCAACTTAAGGCTTCTGAATTGAGAATTTTCTTTCAAAATTAACTCTAAACTTCCTGAAATTCAATTCCGACAACGCCCACGAGTCATAATACCTGAAACGAAGCTGCTCACGGCCTCAAACCGTTGAACGACACGCTAGAGCTCAAAACGACCGGTCGAGTCATTACATTCTCCCCTACTTAAACAGATGTTCATCCTCGAACGTGCTAAGAAATGCTCTGGATTATCTAAAATCACTGTTTAACACCACGAGCACCTGTCCGTGCTACCACAACCCAGTTAAGTACATTAGCTTGATCATATTTCTTCTTTTATCCATATAATAAGCTCAGATGCGAGTTCCAACACTTGAAATTTCTCTGCCAGGCCTAGTTCCAATATATAAACTCCGTATCAACTACCACAGGAGGTTCCAAAACATGACAGCTTACTTTTGCTGAATTTAGCGCCATACACCGCATAATTCATCATCGAACCACCATGACATTCCCTGAACCTTAACAGCGAAAATTCCATGAATCTGATGCTCCTAATGCACCTTACAATATATATACATACATCCTGCTATAATGTTGATGATACCACCACAACGGAGGAGATGTGTAGAAATCCATAACCAACTGCAGAGTTAACAATTCACTTAATATCCCATCTTGACTAGAATCATAACCTCATTATGAACCAAATAATGGTAACTGTCCTTCAATGTATTTCACATAATCTTATGACACTAATCCCTGATCCAATAATCTCATCCCACCCAGTATGAACTGCTCATACAACAAATCACCCCAAACATGACCAACAGTCTCACAGGATACCACAACGCGCCAATAGGCCATAACTCGAACATGATACATAGAGGAATGACTCAGGAAGGGATTAATCGACTCACGCAACTAATATGAACTTTCTTAGAAAATAGGAAGTAAAACACAAGAAATAAATATAGGAACCTTACTCAGCATCACAATGTTGCGGCGTGCAACCCGATCCAAATAACATATCTGCGGCGATGTGCCACCCGATCCACACATAAAATTCACATAAGGAAATATATACGAAGCTGAATTGCTCATTATCACAACATACTGAATATCGATCATAATCATGCTAAGTGCATAATACCATCCTGGGGAGACTAATAGAGCCATATGCTACAAAACTGAAGCACAACTGAGATGCGATATATATATATATATATATATATATATATACACCCTCCTGGATCTCAAGAGCTATCTTGATCATATAACATCCCAACTACACGGGACCTCAACACATAGGAAATTATCAAGCCGTTTCACAACTCACACGGCACAATCATAATATCACATAAATTTGACGAAGACGGAACAACATCTGCTGTTCTAATACCTTTCCGTGAAAAAGTGTTCTAATGAAATGAACATGACTGGCTTATACGAAGCCCATAATCATATTTAAATCCATCCACAACATCGATTCTACCTTGCTCGCACCAAACTAAGCTAATAACTTTACATGGGTCCGCATTGACACACTTCCTCTCATAATACATGAGAACAACCATTATCGCCGGGACAAACACCCATTATCCACAATCAACTGAAATTCTCAAGCATTATGCCTTCCAAGCATAAATTCTCAAATAAGCAATGTTGCACTTCTTTATACTTGGTCTAAATCTTCAACCAATCAAGTGACTACATGCCACACTTATACAATCTTCCCGCGGTCATGTTTCCACAACCTTCCATACAAGGCAACAAGTCTGCACATCTACCACTGGCCACACTAACACTGTAAGACAAATCAAGAACCCATAACCAGGGTACAAAGCCTCTTCCACCAAATATCGATCTCAGGTGACACTGAAGATAACACCAGCTCACTCTGAACTTTTCAAATAATTTTTTCTTTCTCATCCGAGCTCATGACATCCTTGTTAACACCAAACCGCAAATATCGATTCTTACTCCCAGTTACACACTGTTTACTGCACCTAACATGCGAATATGAGATAGCGCCAGAATTCCACCATAACTTCTGAACCAATAATAGGGTGAACACTTCATCATATAGAAACATTTTACTTACCTCAACTCAAGAGAACCACCACAACACACGAGCGAACTCCCACAACCACAATACATGCAAATCCTCAAGTAGTGGTCTGAACTATCAAAACCTTCCGGGATCCGCCTACACCTGACAGGCCATAATACTTGAATGCTTCCAAATAAAATCTATTGTGACGGCCGACATGCCTCGCATACACCGGCACAAACCACATGCATAACTTAATCACATCGAAGGAACTGATCACTGCCGAGATTCTTTCTCCTTTGTTAACATGATCTTGCTCAACCAATTCTTCCAAATTCTCTTGTTAGTACTCCCTAAATTCTCGAATTCCCTAGCATCATTCACACATTCTGCCTCATATCGAATAGCCACTAGAATCTCTCGCAGAAACTTGCCAACCATACAACCGCTAACCTACTCACAGGAGATAACCCACCTATGGAAATCACCAACTGACACCTTCCAACGACGCGTACTGCACACCCTCTACAACATCAATATCCCATCCTAAGCCTGTTCCCGTTCACTAACTTTACTTGTTCGTCCGCTCCTCATGGATATCTACTAAATGCGCGACAATACATTCTATTTCTAAGCTATGCTGTCGCTCCCCCACTTTGCCACTGCTCGACTTCCGCTTCTTACACCTGGCCTCCTAGAAATGGAACCACTGCCTAGCCTCAATTCAATATCATTCTCTATAGCTCTTAAACCCACAGATCACCACGACTTCAAACTCTCTGAAAATCATCTTTCTCTAGCTGCCTTCATTATCAACACTTATCCAGTACTAAAGCACTGCACCTCACAGTCTCTGCCAACCGCATTCTTCAATAGTTCGTCACAATAGTCTAGCCCCATGCACCCGAAGAAACCATGGTACTGACAAACTTAACACATTCCATTCGCTCAAGGACGACGATAACACATCACAGGCGAATACTCCACCTTACTCAAAAACACCAAGTCTTACTACTTTATCAACCCCAACCGGACCATTCATAATCAAAATGCCTTTCCTCTGCTGGAACTAAAATATCGAAATCTCTAAATCATGCTCTGAGAAGACCTCCCTTCAAACCATTCATCAGGACTCAACATATGGGCAAGCGTTCTACCATCATATCGACATCGCGCGATAACCAATCGTAAACATCATCACAACCTGAGCATAGCCTCAAAGCTCTCAGAAACACAACTACTGAGCTGAAACAACATATTATCCTTCCACAGGGCAACGCCAACAGCCTCAATAAACTTCGCATGGAGGGACATCCCGCACCGCACCCATAGCACCATTTCAATTACTCAAATTCCTGATTCATAGCAAGTGTTTCGCGACGCATAAGATTGAGTAGGAATAAACATAGGCATAAGCCTCAAAGGAATCAAATCGCACGATGAGGAATCAAGAAGGGAAGTACTCCTAACAGCCATGTAGCCTCTCGAAGATAAGTACGGACGTCACCGTACCGATCCGCAAGACTCTACTAGACTCGCTCATGACTCGTGAGACCTAAGGGAACCTAGTGCTCTGATACCATGTTGTCACAACCCAAAATCCCTAAGGTCGTGATGGTGCCGGACACCATTGTCAGGCAAGCCAATCATTTAAATAGTTAAGTTAAATTTCCTGTTTTAGGATTTTTGAAATCATTATCTTTAACTTGTTACGTCATAACTAAACAACATCCGTTAAGTAAATACGATGGTTTAAATGTTCAATTTTAGGAAATATATCCCAAAACCTAGTGTCACAAGTACACGAGCAATCTCTAAGAATTTATACAATCATCACAAAGCTTGTCCGAAATACAAATTGGACAAGGAATTTAAAATAAAAATAAATACAATATGAGTGAGACTCTGTCAGCTGTTGATCGCCTTCGAATGATGCAGCTCGCCTAAGTCTCCAAATCCGCCATATCGCTATGAAAATACATGTGCAATAAAAATGCACAACAAGTGTAGCATGAGTACGAAAATAACGTGTACTCAGTAATTCGCCTGCCTAACCTCAGAGAGGTAGTGACGAGAGGTCGAATTAGACACTTGCTAGAGGTCAATTTAGTATGTTCGAGTCTGACACTAAGCATGATTATCATAGGCAATTTATTAAAAATAGGAATAAACAATATTAACTCCTTCCACATTTAACACTTTAAATCTTCGTCATATTGATAGGAATTAATCAACATGGGTGATTTAATCAAATAACAAATAATCAACGGGAAGGAACAACTTCTTCCAAAATTTTAATAACTTTAAATCTCTGTCATTTCAGTTGACAACTTAAAATTTCAGGCCGGTAATCAGGCAAAATCACAGCAAACACGCAGTAAATATCATGCGCAAGCAATGCCGAGGGTCGAACAGCGTGGACAAACAATAATAACTTGTGTACTGCCGAAGGGTCGAACGGCTCGAACCATAGATGCATCTATTTTCCCCACTCGCGAATCGATCATGAGACACAGTCAACATAATAACAATAAGGCTAGCCTGCTCGCGAATCATACCTGCGACTCAGGTGCTCATATGTACACGTATTCACATAATAAATCCACATTTTAATCAAGAAAACAGCTTCTCAAGAGAATGATAAAATTCTTCTTAAAGGAACATGAAAAATAGCATTTAAATCTTTGTTTAGAAACTCATTTGCCAAGTTTAATAATATTCAATAATATAACCTTATCAAGTATACAATTATCCCCGGAGGAAATCAATTCTCTTTCTAGATGATTAAGAAATGAACTCTAGTCTTCTTAGATATTCAATTACTATTTCGATTATATTAGCGGTCTAATATTGCTCGCAAGATCACAGGTACAACAGGTAAGGCATGCTAATGGGTCCTAGACTACCCGGACATGGCATAATAGTAGCTACGCACGGACTCCCATCACCTCGTGCGTACGTAGCCCTCGAAGATAATAGCACATACTTAATTAGTTCACCTAGGGCAACAATTCCCCCTCACAAAGTTAGAAAGGAGACGTACCTCGCTTCGAAATTCCATAACCGGCCTCCAAGCCCTTCCGATGATTCAAATTGTTGCACAACGCTCCGAAACAATCCAAACATGACGAACCAATGAAAATATACTCTAATATTTGCAAAAATACCAAATTATATAATTTCCCAACTCCGCTTTGTGAAATGACCAAAATTCCCTCGGGCCCACGTGCCCGGAATCTGAAATTTCTCGAAGATAAATACTACCCATAGTTTTACTAGTTCAAATATACAATTTACTCTAAATTTCATGCTCAAATTCGTGGCTAAAAATCCAAATTAGCATTTTCTAGGTTTTCTTCAAAATTTCCTAATTTTCCACAATCTTTCATGTTTAATCCATGCATATAACTTGTATTAATCTTAAAAACATGAAGGAATTACTGACCTAACGATGCTTGATGAAAACCCTCTCTTGAAACTCCTCAAACTCGACCAAACCAAAGAAGAAATGAGAAGAAATGGCAAAAACTCGTTTTAAAATACAGTCTGCCCAGCTCTGCCCTTCTATGTGATCGCATAAAGGCCACTGCGATCGCATAGGCCAAACCATGCTGCCCCAAAATTCCCTTCTATGTGCTCGCATGCCTACAGGTGCGTTCGCACAGGCCAAAGCTGCAACCCCCACATCTCCTCTATTGCGCGATCACATACACTTACCTGCGATCGTATAAGCAAAACTCCAGCAGCCTCCCAAATTGCATTGTGTGATCGCATACACTTACCTGCGATCGCATAAGACAAAATTCCAGCCACTCTAATTTCCTTCATTGCAATCGCACACAAGGGGCCGCGATCACATAGCACACCAGCAGACAACAGCAGCAAAACAGGGAAAACTGGTCCGAATTGACCCCAAAACACACCCGAGGCCCCCGGGACACCGTCCAATCCCACTACTCGGTCCCATAACACCCCACGGACTTACTCGGGGCCTCAAATCACATCAAACAATGCCCACGAATCGCACTAAAACTCAAACTTTATGAACCTTGAAATTTCAAACCTCCACATTCGATGCCGAAACCTATCAAATCACGTCCGGTTGACCTCAAATTTTGCACGCAAGTCATATTTGACATTAAGGACCTGCTCCAACTTCTGGAATCGCATTTTGACCCCGATATTAAAATTTTCACTTCCAGTCGGATTTCTTAAAAACCTTCAAATTTCTATCTTTAGTCAAATGACTTCAAAATGACCTAAGGACATCCAAATTCACTTCCAATCACGCTCCCAACTCCTTAATCACCATACGGAGCTATTCCCAGGATCAGAATCCGAAACGGACATCAATAACACTGAAATGCCTTACATCCCAAATTTATGAAATTCTTCTAAAATGCTATCTTCCATAATATACGCTGAAACGCTCCCGGGTTATCCAAACCCGATCCGGACATACGCCCAAGTCCAAAATCATTATACGAACCTTTAGGAACCTTCAAATCATGGTTCGGAGGTCGTTTACTCAAAAATCCAATCTTAGTTGATTCTTCGAACTTAAGGCTTCCGAAATGAGAATTTTCTTTCCAAATTAACTCTAAACTTCCCGAAATTAAATTCCAACAACGCCCACAGGTGATAATACCTGAAGCGAAGCTACTCATGGCCTCAAACCGCTGAACGATGCATTAGAGCTCAAAACGACCGGTCGGGTCGTTACATTAACAATTGTCGCGCTCTAACTCACCTGAATCTGCACATAAAGTGCAGGGTGTAGTATGAATACAACCGACTCAATAGTAGCATAAATAACTAAGGAACTGAGTAGTAGTGACGAGCTAAGAAAAACAATCCAATTAGTTATTTCCACAATTAAGCACAAACAGGGGTAAACAAGTAATTTTTATAAATCAACGAATGCTACAAGGAAATCAACAAGAAAATGTAGTAACAACAAAATAAATGAAACCTCACAGCAATGTCACTCCATCACTCAGGACTCAGCATTCAATAAACACTGTCAATAGGTACCTGCGCTCACTGGGGGTGTAGAGACTCTAGACGGGCTCCTACAAACCAATCACTAATCTGCACGGAAAACTCACGTGCTACACGGACAATTCACGTGCCATAATATCAATATCTGGACCTGCACGATCAACTCACGTGTTACACGGACAACTCATGTGCTATGATGTCAATACCTGAACCCGCACGAACAGCTCACGTGCAATACTAAAAAAGCTCAAAACAGGCCCTCGGCCTCTCTCAGTGATGTACCTCTCTAGCCTCAGAATTCACAACAAATGAGGGAACACAACCCAAATAAAATATCACACCATATCAGCAAATTAATAGAGACTGAGGTAACATGTATAAGAATTCTATGACTGAGTGCAAATAATGTGAACATGAATAAAAACCTAAGCATGATCTCTAGCATGAAGGCAGTCAAGTTCAATAACATGAAAATACGTAGCACAGATAATGGCCATTAGGCCTCACAGCCTCACGGGACGGACCAAGTCTCAATCGCTTGCGGTGTATACCCACGCGCCCGTCACCTAGCGTGGGTATCACCTCAAAACAATTACATGATATAAATTCTCCGGGTTTATACCCTCAAAGCAAGAGTTAAAACTGTTACATACCTTAACAGCATAAAATCCTACTTCGGGATGTCCTCGTCCTTCGACTAGGTCTCCAAAAGCTCCGAATCTAACCATAATTAGAATAATATTATCAACATAGGCCAGAGAATTGAATTCCACAAGAAAAACTACATGAATAGGCCAAAATCCGAAACCGGCCAAAACCCGGCCCCCAGGCCCACACCTCGAAACTAGTCAAAAATGGCAAAATCAGAATCCTCGTCCTCTCCCGAGTCTAACCATATAAAATTCATCAAAATCGGACTGCGTTTTGGTCCCTAAAATCCTCACTTAAAACTCTCCAAAACTCAAGCCCTAACTCCCTCAATATTACCTTAAACTCCTACAATTCATTGCTAATCAGTAGAAAAACATCATAAAAACGCATAAATAAACCCAAGTAACTTACCTCAGTTGTACCTGTTGATTCTCCCTTGAAAAACGCTGCCTTAAGCTCAAAACCGTGCAACAATGGTGGAAAAAGAGCAAAAATTTGCGAAGTGGGCTTTATAAGTTTCTGCCAGGGATTCTGCACCTATCAAACCACGTCCAAATTCGGCAACGATGCCTAAACCTATCAAACCACGTCCGAATGACCTCAAATTTTACATACATGTCACAAATGACACTACGAACCTATTCTAACATTCGGACTTCCATTCCGATCCCGATATCTAATTTTCCACTAACGACCAAAATCGCCGAATTTCCTACTTTCGCCAATTCAAGCCTAATTCTACCAAGGACCTTCAAATTACATTCCGAACACACTCCTAAGTCTAAAATTACCCAATGAAACTAACTGAATCATAAAAATCTAAATCCGAATTTGTTTACTCATAAGTCAACTTCAAGTTGACTTTTCTAACTAAGAGACTAAGTGTCTCATTTCACTCCAAAAGCACTCCGAACCCAAACTACAAATTCAATACAACTCAACACAGTTGAACAACACATAAAGAAGCAGAAATGGGGAAAACGGGGCTATGACTCTCGGAACGACCGACCTGGTCGTTACATCCTCCCCCTCTTAAACAAACGTTGATCCTCGAACGAGTCTAGAAACATACCTGGAGTCTCTAATAGGTGTGGATATCTGCTCCGCATCTCCCGCTCGGTCTCCCAAGTGTCCTCCTCCACGGGCTGGCCTTTCCATTGAACCTTCACTGAAGCTATGCCTATTGATCTTAACTTCCGGACCTGACGATCCAAAATAGCCACTGGCTCCACATCATAAGTCATATCACCCTCCAACTGAATTGTGCTGAAGTCCAAAACATGGGACAGATCGTCCACATACCTCTGAAGCATGGAAGCATGAAACACCGGATGCACACTGGACAAGCTGGGTGTCAAAGCAAGCTTATAGTCCACCTCCCCAATACTCTGAAGTACCTCAAATGGACCAATAAAACGAGGGCTCAACTTGTCCTTCTTCCCAAATCTCATAACACCTTTCATAGGTGAAACTTTCCGCAATACATTCTCTCCAACCATGTAAGATACCTCACGAACCTTCCTGTCCGCATAGCTCTTCTGCCTAGACTGCACCGTGCGAAGTCGCTCCCGAATCAATTTCACCTTATCTAAAGCATCATGCACCAATTCTGTACCCAAGATTCTAGCCTCACCCGGCTCAAACCAACCAACCGGAGATCTACACCTCCTCACATATAAAGCCTCGTACGGAGCCATCTGGATGCTCGACTGATAGCTGTTATTATATGCAAACTCCACGAGTGGCAGAAATTGGTCCCGTGAACCCCCAAAATCAATAACACACGCGCGCAACATGTCCTCTAATATCTGAATCGTGCACTCGGACTGCCTGTCTGTATGAGGGTGAAAGTTGTGCTCAACTCAACCTGAGTACCCAACCCTCACTGCACAGCCCTCTAAAATTCCAACTTTCGTCATTTCAAGCCTAATTATACTACAGAACTCCAAATCACATTCTGAAAGCGCTCCTGAGTCCAAAATCACCTAACGAATCTAACAGAACCATCAAAATTCAAATTTGAGGTCATTTACGCATAAGTCGACATACGGTCAACTTTTCCAACTTAAGCTTACAATTAAGAGACTAAGTGTCTCAATTCACTCTGAATTCACTCCGGACCCGAACCAACTACCTTGGTAAGTCATATAACATATGTTGAATACAAAAGAAGCAGAAAATAGGGGAACGGGGCTACAACTCTCGAAATGACCAGCCAGGTCATTACACCACGGTTCTAAAATGTGAGAAATGAGACTGAATCTCGACTTCCTAACCCTTATATTCAATTGTAGATATCGCAATTGCGACGCTAGGATCAAAATTGCGAACCCTCTCAATTGTGAAGGAATCCCCGCAAATGCGCCAACCGACATCTTAAGAGGAAGTCACAAAAGCAACATTGGCTTCGCATTTGCAAAGCATGTCCTCATTGCAAATGTGACACTTCTGTCGCAAATGCGAGCCTAACAAATCTTAGCACTCATTGCAATTGCGACCCGCATTTCAATTGCGACCCACATTGCAATTGCGACCCGTATTGCAATTGCGACAACTGAGACCCCCGGCTAGGATCACAATTGTGATTGTTGGTGTTCGCAATTTTGACACCTGAGGCATCAAGCACACACGTAGTTCAATTTCAATTCCAACCTTTCCGTGACACGTCCGAAACTCATCCGAGCCCATGGGCTCCATAACAAACATCCAAAAATGTCTAAAAATATCATACGAACTTGCTAGCGCGATAAAAATGCATAAATAGCAAATCAAACTATGAATCGGACACCAAACACATGAATTTCAAAGTAAAGTTCAAGAACCTCTAGAATTGCAACCAAGCATCCGAACACTATCAAATCAACTCCCAATGACACCAAATTTTGTAGACAAGTTCTAAATAGCATAATAGACCTATTCCAAGAGTCCCTAAAATTATTTTTTTTAAAAGATAGCCAAAAGTAAAACTTCTAAACCTCAAATGCTAACTTTGGCAAAACAACACATATCAACTTACAGACTTTTGAATTCGATTTCGGGCATACGCCCAAGTCAAAAATCACGATATGAAGTTATCGGGGCCATCGACATATTTTTCCGGGAACGTTTTCATAAAATTCAATGTTTGTACGACGAATCTAACTTAGGCTTCAAGCCAAGAACCAAAAGGTCAAAATCAACCTGGAATATTTCCAGAACAAAACTAACCAATACCGCAAGTCATAAAATCATAAACACACATGTGTGAAGCATCAAAAGGGGAACTAGGTGCAGATTCACAAAATGGCCAGTTGATTCGTTAGTTGGATGTTATGTTCCATCACGGCCCCATTGTTGGGATTTCGGGTTGTGACAATACCTCTTCTTTTCAAACCAAACAACAACAATAAACAAGTATAATTTTATAAGTATACTCTGAGGAGGATAGTATGTACGTAGATCTTACTCATACTTTTTAAAGGTATAGATGTTATTTCTAATAGACCATCGGCTCAAGAAAAGCATAGTTAGGGCAGTGTTGAAAAGAAAAGTGATAGTGGAGAAGTCATGGAAAAGGAGCAGTAACAACAACAAGATAATAAGAAAATTGAAGAAAAATAAATAAGAAGTAGTAATATAAATCTAAGAATCAGAAAATAAAAGAATAATACTAGTGCTACTGGTATGGAAAAGAAAATGCTCGGCTACCTGCTAACCTACTACATCAATTCTCGACCTTCACACCCTCCCATATATCAAGGGTCATGTCCTCGGTAAGATGAAAACGTGTCATGTCCTCTCTAATAACTTCTTTTCAATACTTCTTTGGCCTACCTCTCCCTATCCTTAGACCCACCCAACCCCTCACACCTCCTTAATGGGGTATCTGTGTCTCTATTCTTCATATGCCCGAACTATCACAGCCTCGCTTCCCATATGGTCTACCACGAGATGGGATTAATTTATTTTCCTTCTTTTTTGTTCTATTCAACTAATGCTAATCGCTATGTTATATTGAAACCTTGGAAAAGTTGATTAAGCATCTTAATTAGAATAAAATGATCTCGTAAATACATTATTTTTCCCTAGTTACAAGTAGTGCCTTTAGGAGTTTAGGTAATTTCCTTTTTTGCACTTGATCAAGAGTATATGTTAATCCTTTTAGAAATTGGGGATGAACTAAATCCAATTCTGATGTTTTATACTTCAATACCACACAAGAGGGGGGGTGATTTGTGTGGTGACCAATTTTTTTCTTATACTGATTATAGAAGGACCTGGTTCTTCTAAGTGTTCCTTAACCTACTATTGCTGAAATAGTAAATGCGAAAATTAAAGAACACAAGTATTTTACGTGGAAAACACCTGGCTCAAAAGGTGAAAAAACCACGACCTACTTCCCAGTAGGATTTTCCCAAACTCTCCACTAAATCACTAAGCCAAAAAATGCATTTACAAAAGCACTTTTGTAAACCTAGGACTAACTCTAATCCCTTATAGCAAACGGCCTCTAACTGTTGCGACAACTCTAAGTTAACTCTAACTTGAATGCACTGAGTACCTATTACAATTGCCTCTAGATAAAGCTGAAAGGTACAATTTGAAAACCACCTACTACAATTGAACTAGAATAAAATACAGATACTTAGAAATGGTTCTTCTATCTGGTTCATGTAGCTTCATATTTGCACACTTGAATCTCACACGAATTGCTTGCAAAATGCCTTGCTATTTTGCTCTCAATTCCTGTTTAACTTCTGCGTGTGTGCATCCCTATAAAATGAGAACATCCTATAATATATAGAGTTAGTACATGAATAAATAACTATAGTTCTAGTTAATCTCAACTCCTAACTCCTTCCTTATCTTGTATAATGTTCTCTTTGAGTAAGGAGACCTTCTCCTTATCAATTATGCAACCTTTTCGATCG
The DNA here is from genome assembly GCA_005239525.1 of Nicotiana knightiana. Taxonomy (NCBI): domain Eukaryota; kingdom Viridiplantae; phylum Streptophyta; class Magnoliopsida; order Solanales; family Solanaceae; genus Nicotiana; species Nicotiana knightiana. The sequence continues at coordinate 50,068 of ML395498.1, read as the reverse complement.
GGAGATATTAATTATGCCAAATTACGTTTATCTCCTTCACGTGCATCCCACATGCCTGAATCTGCTTGTGTCTGTGTACACCAGGGATGGACCTGGTTCATGCCTGATTTCCTTTGTCAATCTTCAAAACTATCCTTCACTTGGGCCAAAAAATTCCCCCTTTTTGATGATGAAAAACTATGTGCTTCCATAAGCTTAGGCCCTATTTCAACTTAGCCCAACATCAACACAATGTTATAACACTTTTCACTTATCATCAAGGACCAGGTTCATTAGGTTATAAACATCATTGTTCAAAGTGTAAAGCACAACCTTTTTCCCTTTTTTGGCATCATCGAAAAGTTGCATAAAAAATATGTGAATCCCAGATTTTAAAACATACTCATGTCCAGTGGGGATAATTCAAGTGCATTCATGGATTAATCATCAACAATCAAGCTAAGATTTTAAACTATCAAATAAATATAAACAAAAAGTTAGAGCAAAAACCAACAAATTTCATTGATAGATGATATTATTCTTCCACAATCCACAAAAAGAAATAAAATACTGAAAACATGAGAAAGAAATAATTATTCCAAAATAGGTCACTAAAAGTTCTATAGTGGGCTAGGAGTTTAAGGCTTGGAAGAACTGGGGGCTTGATTTTGGCTTGAAGAAGATGCAGCATGTCTTGAAGAATTCCATCATTTTTCTCATTTCCCTTGCGAGCTCAGTTCTGAGAGCATCTCTCTCAAATTCTACCTCAGCCAACCTTGTCTTCAGCCGTGCTATCTCAGCATCATTTTCCCCACTCTCATGCACCAAGGCTTTAACCCTGCTATTGACTGGTATCTTTTTGGATGAACTAGGTTCATTGGGAGTGGAATGGACCTCATAATCACAAGGAATCAGAGTGTTAATCCCAAAGTGATATTTTCTTGTAGCCTTCTCCCACTTCTTCAGGGGCACCTTACAATGAGCAAGAACAACTATGAGAATGAAGCCATAGGGATTGACATGGGCTTTGGATCCATTGATAACCCTATCGAGGAGCTGGATTATAAATTCAGGCTAGTTGATATGCCTCCCACTATCCAAGCATTCCATCAAAACCAAGTCCATGAAGTTGGCAATCTGCCTTCTTTCCCGCCTAGGCAGAACACACTTGTTGATGAACTCAAACAGCACCTTGTGGGGGGGCTTCATTTCACTCTTGTATACAGCCTTGGGTTCACTTTCTTCCTCAATATCACGGAATTTTTTGGTGATGGTCAGGGCAGTAGGAAGGGTGCCTAGGCTTGGCCATTTAAGCTTTGTGTAGTCAGTGTAGCCTTCAGAAGGCACACCTAGTATTTCACCCATCTCCTTTGCATCGAAAGAAATTTTCACCCCTTTTACTAGGTCGGTGACCCTTCCATCCTTCACTGCAACATTAGCCATAAACTCAATAATTTCACCCCTTGCCTATCTGCCATCCATTTGAAGGACCATGTCCTTCCAGCCTTGCACCTCTAATTTCTCCAGCAGCAGTACCATCCCTTCCTCCTCCAAATCCTTGAGGAGTCTACCCTTCAGAATAGTTCTTTTTTCCAAATTTGACCATCTTGTCCTTGTCACTATCTTATTTATCCTCCTCTTCTCCACTCCAATCCTCTTCTTCAGTAATTTTTACTTGTTTGGTTTTCACTGCAGACCTGGTCCTTTTTGCCAAGGTGGATGGTTCACCAAACTTTGATATAGAAGTAGACTTCATAGAAGAAGTCTTGGATTTCTTGGGCTTGGGATTCTAAACCTCCACCTCAACAGTCACATCTTTATCTTGATGGACCATGTCCATCTCATCCACATCATCAGCCTCAACAGGCTCTCCCGCCTTTTTCTTCCCTTTGTCCATCCTTCTCCTTTTGCTTTCTTCTAAGGCTCTCTGCAGCTCTTCCTTACTCAGCTTTTGCTGACTCCTTGTGTCTTTGTCTCTTGGAAGAGGAATTTTAGTAGTGTCAGAAGTGGCAGCATTCCTATTCTGGTTAGCCTTATCAGTGCCAGGGGTCTTAGTCTTAGGAGTTATCTTCTTCTTGAGGTTGTAACTATCACCTACTTTCTTCAGTAGATCTGCGAGGGTTTCTTCAGGTTCATCTGTCTTTTGTCCAAGTTTAACCAGCCCTTCAGCAGCTTCTCTAGATCCACTTTCCCTTATTTTTTGACACTTTCCTCCACTTTAACTGATTCTGCTCCATAAATAGCCATTCTACCAGTTTCAGAAGTGGATGAAGAATCAACCTCTCTTTTCCCCTGTAATGACCAGGACGGTCGTTCCGTGAGATTAGCCTTGTTTCCCCTGTTTCAGCTTTGTTATGTTGTAGTTAACCTAACTATGATATTTTGGGTCGGTTGGTTCGAGTTCGGAGTGGTCGTGGTGAGAACTGAGACACTTAGTCTCTTAAATAGGCTTAATAGTTGAAAAAGTCAACTGGGAGTTGACTTATTGGTAAACAACCTCGGAATGTAGATTTATGGCTCCGACAGCTTTCTTAGGTGATTTGGGACTTGGAGTGTGTTCAGAATGTAGTTTTGATGTCCGGAGTAGAATTAGGCTTGAATTGGCGAAATTGAATTTTTGGCGATTTTCGATCGACAATGGAAAATGGGCTATTGGAGTCGGAACGGAATTCCAGAAGTTGGGAGCAGGTTCGTAATGTCATTTTGGATATGTGTGCAAATTTTCATGTCAATCGAACGTGTTTTGGGTGGTTTCGGCATCTTTGGCGAAATTTAGAAATCTCAAAGTTCATAGGCTAGAATCCGATGTGATCTTGGTGATTTAGCGTTGTTTTGGGTGTTTCGAAGGCTCGACTAAGTTTGAATAAGGTTATGGGTCGTGTTTGTATGTTTGTTTGACGTCCCGAGGGCCTCGGGTGGCTACCAGATCTAATTTTGGACTTAAGAGTTGGCAGATTTTTGCTGGTGATCAGGTCTGGTTTTCTTCTATGCGACTGCAAGGGTATGTATGTGATTGCATAGACTTGTTCTGAGGAAGCACTATTTTTGGTCTATGCGACCGCATTTGGGAAGTGGCGATCGCATGGGGTAATGGCATGTGTGCTATGCGATCGCATAAGAGAGTGAGGCGCGTCAGAGTGGGCTGTTTAGCTACTCTTTGCGAACATGCTGGGGAGGACATGATCGTGTAGAGGGGAATTTTCTGATCTTCGCAAACGCATTCCTGGTGACGTGAACACACTAAGGACAAACATAAGTTCTAGGCAGTGTATTTAAAAGGCCACATCCACGACCTTTAACCATTTTTCACCATTTTTGGGCGATTTTTTAAGCTTTTGAGAGGGATTAAATAGGGAACCAAAGGGTAAACGCTTAAAGGAAAGATTCTTGACTTCATAACTCGATTCTATGTTGATTCGTAAGTTATTAAACCAGAAATTTGTGGGATTTAAACCTGAAATTGGGGAAGTTAGGGCATGGGAAATTGGAGACTTTAATTAAGTAATTGAGGGGGCAATTATGGTCCGATTGTGATGTTCTTGGTATTTATAGACTCGTGGGAGGATAAGGATTCCGTCTTTGTGATTTTTATCAAATTCTAAGATGTGGGCTCGGGGGTCGGGTTTGGCCAATTTCGGGATTTGTTCCTAATTGTGATAATTTTTGAATGGGTTTTTTCTCCCTAGCATATTTTGATGTTATTAATCTGGTTTTGAATATATTCGGACAATTTGGGAGCCGATTTGAGGGGCAAGAGTATCACAGATTAATATTTGGGCTGGTTTGAGGTAAGTAATGACTGTAAATTTTGTCCTGAGGGTATGAAACCCTAGACTTCGTATTTTCTCACTATTTTTGGAGTGGTGCACATGCTTGATGACGAGTGTGTGGCGTGCACTGATAGGGGGATTGTGACTTGGTCCATCCCGTGGAAACTAATGAGTTGCATATTTGATTCTAAATCATATGATATTTCATGTTTTAAAGATTATTACTATGTCTTGGGCGGAATGTCGTATTTGGGCCTCGTGCCATGTATTTGGACCCCTTGGGGGATTTTACTGCTATTCCTCACTGTATTGGCTTATGATTTACACTCATCCATATTATGTATAACTGATTTCGAAACTCAGTCTTATTTACACTATTTTGAGATATAAAATGATATTTTGGGTCGAGTACCCCGTTTTACTGGTAGACAAAGTGGCTATTTGAGAGATTTCTTACTGAGTGTGGCCGAGGGCCTATGTTGTGAGGATGCTATGGGATCGGGCTGCACAGCATGTTACATTGTTTATGATATGTGAGAGGCCGAGAGCCAGAGTGATTATGCCACGAGATGGCTTGATATTAGCGCTTGGGCTGTAGGAGCCCCTCCGGAGCCTGTACACACCCCCAGTGAGCGTAGGTACCTACTAAGTGCGAGAATCGAGTGCCGAGTGACGAGTGATTGGGAGGCATGAGTGACTATGAGTTTGCCCGAGGGGCTGATACAGAGTGATGGTGAGGCATGCTGAGTGACTGATTCTGAGGGATGTTATGCCCGAGGGGCGATTTATGAAATATGTTTTTGCCCGAGAGGCTATCTATGCTTTATATCATTTCTATATTAAATCACCTTGATTTTTATGGAATTTTTGAGAAGGCACGTTTCAAATGATATTTTACTGAGATTGATTTTTAAATGTTGTAAGGCATCGTATTTGTGTTTTTCTGAAAGAAGGAGTTCATTCTCTGTGTATTTTATGACTGCTTTTACGTGTTTCGTTGCCTTAGAAATTATTTACTTTCACTACTGCTGAGTTGGCGTACTCACATTCCTCCATGCACCTTGTGTGCAGATTCAGGTGCTGGATCTGAGCGCTAGCTATTTTCACATTCTCTTGGAGTTTGGTTCGGGATTTTGAGGTAGCTGTTTGGCGTCCGCAACATGCCCTATTTCCCTTCTTATCCTATTATTTAATATCATTCCTAGAACTGGTTGTAGTAATGAAATAGTAGTACGTTGTATTGATTGTAGATTCTCATGACGGTTAATATATTATTCATTTTGTTCATTTTAACTGCTTAATCGAAAGAATTTTGTGGAATATCGAATAGTTACGAATTTAAGGGAAAGTTCTTATGTTGTTTTCCCGGGGGTTTGGCTAGCCTAGTATCATGATAGGCGCCATCACGGCCGGCTTCATATTTGGGGTCATGACAAGTTGGTATCAGAGCCCTACGTTACATAGGACTCACCGGTCATGAGCAGGTTTAGTAGAGTCTTGCGGATTGGTATGGAGACGTCTGTAACTATCTTCGAGAAGCTACAGAACCCTTAGGAAAAATCTCACATTCTTGAATTCTATCGTGCGAATCTGTTGATTCCTGAAAACTTCTGTTGTTTTCCTTCTCTCACAGATGGTGAGGACCCGCGCTACCGATCAGGGTGATAAGACACCAGCTAGACCAGCGAGAGGTCGAGGCCGTGGCAGAGTGAGGGGTGCAGCCCGCGCAGCAATCGGGGCAGTACCTGTGGATCCAGCTACTGTTCAGGATCAGGTTCCCGCCACAGATATTCCAGCGGGACAGGCTCAGGCACCGACAGTGCCTATTGTTATTCCGGGTCTTCAGGAGACCCTGGCTCAGATTTTGACTGTATGCACCAGCCTTGCTCAGGTAGTTTCTATATCTACTACTGCGGCTACTTCTCAGGCCGGGGAAGGCACTCAGACTCCAGCAGCCCGGACACCTGAGCAGGTTACTCAGGGCCTTCAGACACCGGGGGAAGTTCCAGCCCAGCCGGTTGTCCCAGTTCAGGATTTCGTGGTTCCAGCTATGCCAGATGACGAGCAGCGTAGGCTGGAGAGATTTAGCAGACTTCAGCCTCCAACATTCCGTTGTGCTGAGGGCGAGGATGCCCAGGGTTTTCTGCACAAGTGTCAGAGTATGCTTCGTCCTGTAGGGATACTGGAGACCAGTGGGGTCTCGTTTGCTACTTTCCAGTTCCTAGGGGCTGCTTTTACTTGGTGGGATTCTTATGAGATGCGTAAGCCTGTTGGTGCATCACCTTTTACTTGGCAGCAGTTCTCTACTCTCTTCTTAGAGAGGTATGTTCCCAGTCTCACAGAGAGGAGCTGTGTAGGCAGTTTGAGCAGCTGCATCAGGGTGAGTTGACAGTGATGCAATATGAGATGAGGTTTTCTGAGCTATCCCTTCATGCCACAAAGTTGGTTCCTACTGAGAGAGAGAGAGAGAGGATTAGGAGGTTCGTGGATGGCCTCACTTATCAGCTCCATATTCTGATGACCAGAGAGAGGGTTTCAGGTGCTACTTTCGAGCAGGTTAATGATGTGGCTCGAGATATTGAGTCAGTTCCCCGCCAGGAACGAGAAGAGAGGGAGGCCAATAAGCATCGTGGATCTGGTAGATTCAGTGGTGCTCCTTTCAGAGGACAGCTTCAGCATGGTAGAGGTCGTTCATTCAGGCCTCCTCAGCTAGTCCGCCCAGCCTATAGTGGTGCATCTTCGGGGCATGGTCCCTGCAGTTCTCAGTCGGACCGTTCTTCATTCAGTTCCCTTCCAACGCAGAGCGCAGCTCGAGCACCATCAGTTCAGGGTTCCTCTATGCATGGTTCTTTTAGTGGCTATTCTGGTGCCAGGGGTTTCTTTCAGTCCCCGTCTCTAGCTCCAGGAATTTTCTTCGAGTGTGGAGAGTTCGGGTATGGGTGGAGGCAGTGTCCTCGTGGTCTTGGTGGTTCTTCTCAGCAAAGCGGTCAATCGTCGACTTCAGCTCCAGTTACTTCACCACCCTCCCAGACAGCTAGGGGTAGGGGTCAAACCGCTAGGGGCCATCCTAGAGGGGGAGGTCGGGTAGGTGGAGGTGAGGCTTGTATTTATGTACTTCCAGCCAGGCCAGCTGCTATGGCCTCAGATGCAGTGATCACAGGTATTGTCTTAGTTTGTCATTGAGATGCTTTGGCTTATTTGACCCTGGTTCAACATATTCCTATATTTCATCATATTTTGCCTATTTTCTGGATATGCCCGTGAATCTCTTGTTGCATTGGTTCATGTGTCGACTCCGGTGGGCGATACTATTGTTGTGGACCGTGTGCATCGGTCATGTGTGATATCTATTGGGGATATGGAGACCCGAGTGGACTTGTTGCTTAGCATGGTTGATTTTTGATGTGATATTGGGCATGGATTGGCTATCTCTGTGTCATGTTGTTCTTGATTGTCACGCTAAGACCTTGACCTTAGCTATGCCAGGATTTTCGAGGGTTGAGTGGAGAGGTTCTATTGAGTATGTGCCTAGTAGGGTGATTTCCTACCTGAAGGCCCAGTGTATGGTAGATAAGGGGTGTTTATCGTATTTGTCTCTTGTGAGGGATGTCAGTGTTGAGGTTCCCACTATTGATTATGTCCCTGTGGTCCATGACTTTTCGGACGTGTTTCCTGTAGACCTGCTAAGCATGCCACCTGACATGGATATTGATTTTGGTATTGATCTGGTTCTAGGAACTCATCCTATTTCTATTCCACCTTATCATATGACACCAGCAGAGTTGAAGGAATTGAAAGAGCAGCTTCAGGAGCTCCTAGATATGGGGTTCATTCGCCTAGTGTGTCACCTTGGGGTGAACCAGTGTTGTTTGTGAAGAAGAAGGATGGTTCCATGAGAATGTGTATTGACTATAGGCAGTTGAATAAGGTTACAGTCAAGAATAAGTATCAGTTACCTCGTATTGATGATTTGTTTGACCAGCTCCAGAGAGCCAGGGTGTTCTCTAAGATTGACTTGAGATCCAGGTATCATCAGCTAAAGATTCAGGATTCTGATATTCCCAAGAAAGCTTTCAGGACTCGTTATGGTCACTATGAGTTTACGGTGATGTCTTTTGGGATGACCAATGCCCCAGCAACGTTCAGGCATTTGATGAACAACCTATTTTATCTGTATCTGAATTCCTTTGTTATTGAGTTCATTGATGACATCCTGGTGTACTCGCGTAGCCAGGAGGAGCACGCTCAGCATTTGAGAGTGGTTTACAGAGATTGAGGGAGGAGAAGCTTTATGCAAAGTTCTCCAAGTGTGAATGTTGTCTTGGCTTACTAGCTTTATTGGTGCACGTGGTGTCCAGTGAGGGTATTCAGGTTGATCTGAAGAAGATAGAGGCAGTGTAGAGTTGGCCCAGACCGTCCTTAGCTAGAGAGATTAGGAGCTTCCTTGGTTTGGCGGGGTACTGCCGTCGCTTTGTGGAGGGATTTTCTTCTATTGCTTCACCCTTGACCAAATTGACCTAGAAGAGTGCTCTGTTCAGGTGGTCGGACGAGTGTGAGGAGAGATTTTAGAAGCTCAAGGTTGTATTGACCTCAGCTCCAGTGTTAGTATTGCCATCAACTTCAGGTTCTTATACCGTATATTGTGATGCCTTGAGGATAGGCATCAGTTGTGTTTTGATGCAAGAGGGTAGGGTGATTGCCTAGGCCTCGCGCCAGTTGAAGACTCATGAGAAGAATTACCCAGTGCATGATCTCGAGCTAGCAGCCATTGTTCACGCCTTGAAGATTTGGCGTCATGATTTGTATGGGGTGCATTATGAGGTTTTCACTGATCAACGTAGTCTGCAGCATCTATTTAAGCAGAAGGATCTGAATTTGTGTTAGAGGAGATGGTTGGAGATTCTCAAGGACTATGATATCACTATCCTATACCATCCAGGGAAGTCCAATGTAGCGGTTGATGCCTTGAGTCGCAGAGCAGAGAGTTTGGGGAATCTAGCATATCTTCCAGCAGCAGAGAGACCCTTATCACTTGATGTTCAAGCCTTAGAAGGTCAGCTGGTGAGATTGGATCTATCAGAGCCCTGCCGGGTATTTGCTTGTGTAGCCTCCAGGTCTTCTCTTTATGACCGGATCAGAGAGCGCCAGTATGATGAACCACACTTGCTCGTTCTTCAGGATAGGGTTCGACGAGGTCATGCCAGGGATGTAGTAATTAGCGATGATGGGGTTATGCGTATACAGGGTTGGATATGCGTGCCTAATGTGGATGGGCTTCGAGAGTTGATTCTAGCAGAGGCCCACAGATCGTGTTATTCCATCCATCCGGGTGCCGCGAAGATGTACCAGGATCTGAGACAGCATTATTGGTAGAGGTGGATAAATATAGATATTTTAGAGTTCGTGGCTCGGTGTCTCAACTGTCAACAGATTAAGTACGAGCACCAGAGACCAGGGGGATTGCATCAGAGGTTGGATATTCCGGAGTGGAAGTGGGAGCGAATCACCATGGACTTTGTAGTTGGGCTTCCATGGACTTCGAGGAGGTTTGATGCTACTTGGGTTATTATGGATCGGCTGACCAAGTATGCGCACTTCATTCATGTTGGTACTACCTATTCTTTGGAGCGGTTAGCTGAGATTTGTATTAGGGAGATTTTCTGATTGCATGGTGTTCCTGTTTCTATCATTTCATACAGAGGTACTTAGTTCACATCTCAGTTTTGGAGGGCCGTGCAGAGGGAGTTGGGTAATCAGGTCGAGTTGAGCACATCATTTCATCCTCAGACAGACGGACAGTCAGAGCGCACTATTCAGATTCTGGAGGACATGTTGTGTGCGTGTGTCATTCATTTTGGGGGTTCATGGGACCAGTTTCTTCCACTCGTGAAGTTTGCATATAATAACAGTTATCAGCCGAGTATCCAGATGGCTCTGTATGAGGCTTTATATGGTAGGAGGTGTAGATCTCCGGTTAGTTGGTTTGAGCTGGGTAAGGCCCTATTGGGCACAGATTTGGTGCAGGATGCGTTGGATAAGGTGAAATTGATTCAGGAGAAGCTTCGCACGGTGCAGTTTAGGAAGAAGAGTTATGCGGACCGGAAGGTCCGAGATGTGTCTTTTATGGTTGGGGAGAAGGTGTTGCTAAAGGTATCGCCTATGAAGGGTGTTATGAGATTCGGGAAGATGGGCAAGTTGAGTCCCCGGTTCATTGGGCCTTTTGAGGTGCTTCAGAGGGTTGGAGAGGTGGTTTATAGACTTGCTCTGCCGCCAACTTATCGAGTTTTCATCCGGTGTTTCATGTGTCGATGCTCCGGAAGTATGTTCGTGACCCGTCTCATGTTTTGAACTTCAGCACGGTTCAACTCGAGGGTGATATGTCATATGAGGTAGAGTCAGTGGCTATTTTGGGTCGTCAGGTCAGAAAGTTGAGATTTAAGGATATAGCTTCAATGAAGATTCAGTGGAGAGGACAGCTGGTGGAGGACGCCACCTGGGAGAGCGATCAGGAGATGCAGAGCATATATCCTCACTTATTTGAGACTGTATGTATGTTTCTAGACCCGTTCGAGGACAAATATTTGTTTAAGAAGTGGAGAATGTAACAACCCGGCCGGTCGTTCCGTGAGATTAGCCCCGTTTTCCCTGTTTCAGATTTGTTATGTCTTAGTTAACCTAATTATGATGTGTTGGGACGGTTGGTTCAGGTTCGGAGTGTTCGTGGTGAGAACTGAGACACGTAGTCTCTTAAATTGGCTTAATAGTTGAAAAAGTCAATTGGGAGTTGACTTATTGGTAAACGACCTCAGAATGTAGATTTTATGGCCCGGATAGCTTCGTTAGGTGATTTGGGACTTAGGAGTGTGTTCGGAATGTATTTTTGATGTCCTTAGTAGAATTAGACTTGAATTGGAGAAATTGAGTTTTTGGCGATTTTTGGTCGGCAGTACAAAATGGGCTATCGGGGCGGAATGGAATTCCGGAAGTTGGAGCAGGTTCGTAGTATCATTTTGGATATGTGTGCAAATTTTCAGGTCAATCAGACGTGTTTTGGGTGGTTTCGGCATCTTTGGTGAAATTTAGAAATCTCAAAGTTCATAGGCTTGAATTTGATGTGATCTTGGTGTTTTAGAATTGTTTTGGGTGTTTTGAAGGCTCTACTAAGTTTGAATAAGGTTATAGGACGTGTTTGTATGTTTGGTTGAGGTCCTGAGGGCCTCGGGTGAGTTTCAGGTGGTTAACGGATCTAATTTTGGACTTAAGAATTAGCAGATTTTTGCTGGTGTTCATGTCTGGTTTTCTTCTATGTGATTGCAAGGGTATGTATGCGATGGCATAGGATTGTTCTGAGGAAGAAGGATTTTTGGTCTATGAGACCGCATTTGGGAAGTGGCGATCGCATGGGATAATGAAATGTGTGCTATGAGATCGCGTCTGTCTGTTATGCGATCGCATAAGAGAGTGAGTCGCGTAGGGGTGGGCTGTTTAGTTACTCTATGCGAACCCACTGGGGAGGATGCAATCGCGTAGAGGGGGAATTTTCTGAGCTTCGTGAACGCGTTCCGGGTGACGCGAACGCACTGAGGACAAATGTAAGTGCTGGGCGGTGTATTTAAAAGGCCATATCCGCGACCTTTAGCCATTTTTCACCATTGTTGGGCGATTTTTGAAGCTTTTGAGAGGGATTAAAGAGGGAATGAAAGGGGAAACGCTTGGAGGTAAGATTCTTGACTTCATAACTCGATTCAATGTTGATTTCTAAGTGATTAAACTTGATATTTGTGGGATTTAAACCCAAAATTGGGGAAATTAGGGCATGGAAAATTGGAGACTTTAGTTGAGTAATTGAGGGCTCAATTGTGGTCCGATTTTGATGTTCTTGGTATGTATAGACTTGTGGGAGGATATGGATTCCGGCTTTATGATTTTTATCAAATTTCGATACATGGGCCCGGGGGTCGGGTTTGGCCAATTTCGGGATTTGTGCCTAATTGTGATAATTTTTTAATGGGTTTCGCGTCCCTAACATATTTTAATGTTATTAATCTGGGTTTGAATAGATTCAGAGCATTTGGGAGCCGATCCGATGGGCAAGAGTATCGTGGATTAGTATTTGGGCCAGTTTGAAGTAAGTAATGACTGTAAATCTTGTCCTAAGGGTATGAAACCCCGGACATCATATTTTCTCACTATTTTTGGAGTGGCGCACATGCTGGATGACGAGTGTCTGGCGTGCACTGATAGGGGAATTTTGACTTGGTCCATCCCGTGAGTTGCGTATTTGATTCTAAATCATATGATATTTCATGTTTTAAAGATTATTACTATGTTTCGGGCGGAATGCCGTATTTGGGCCTCGTGCCATGTATTAGGACCCCTTGGGGGCTTTTACCGCTATTCCTCACTGTGTTGACTTTTGATTTACACTCAGCCATAGTATGTATAATTGATTTCGAAACTCAGTTTTATTTACACTATTTTGAGATATAAAATGATATTTTAGGTCGAGTACCCCGTTTTACTGGTAGCCCGAGTGGCTTTTTGAGAGAATTCTTACTGAGTGTGGACGAGGGCCTATGTTGTGAGGATCTACGGGATCGGGCTGCACGCCGCAGCATGTTACATTGTTTATGATATGTGAGAGGCCGAGAGCCTGAGTGATTATGCCACGAGATGGCTTGATATTAGAGCTTGGGTTGTAGGAGCCCCTCCAGAGTCTGTACACACCCCCAGTGAGCGCAGGTACCTGCTGAGTGCGAGTGCTGAGTGCCGAGTGACGAGTGATTGGGAGGCAAGAGTGACTGTGAGGTTGCCCGAGGGGCTGATACAGAGTGATGGTGAGGCATGCTGAGTGACTGATTCTGAGAGATGTTATACCCGAGGGGCGATTTATGAAATATGTTTTTACCCGAGAGGCTATCTATGTTTTCTATACTAAATTACCTTGATTTTTATGGAATTTGTGAGAAGACACATTTCAAATGATATTTTACTGAGATTGATTTTTAAATCTTGTTAGGCATCGTATTTGTGTTTTTCTGAAAGAAGGAGTTCATTCTCTGTGTATTTTATGACTGCTTTTACGTGTTTCATTGCCTTAGACGTTATTTACTTTCATTACTGCTGAGTTGGCGTACTCACATTACTCCCTGCACCTTGTGTTCAGATTCAGGTGTTGGATCGGGTGCTAGTTGTTTTCACATTCTCTTGGAGTTTGGTTCGGGATTTTGAGGTAGTTGTTTGGCGTCCGCAGCATGCCCTCTTTCCCGTCTTATCCTGTTATTTGATATCATTCCTAGAACTGGTTGTAGTAAAGAAATAGTAGTACGTTGTATTGATTGTAGATTCTCATGACGGTTGACTCCAGGTTTTGGGGCAGTGTATATACTATAGTATTCATTTTGTTGCTTTAAACTGCTTAATTGGAAGAATTTTTTGGAATATCGAATAGTTACGAATTTAAGGGAAAGTCCTTATGTTGTTTTCCCGGGGGCTGGCTAGCCTAGTATCATGATAGGCGACATCACGGACGGCTTCGTATTTGGGGTCGTGACATCCCCATTCCCCTTTCTTCACTTCGAACACCCTCACTCTCTTTTTTTTTCCTTTAATTTTTACCACCTCTCCTTCTGGACTCAGACGTTTCTACATCCACTACAAACCCAACCAATATAAACCTATTCTCCAGATTTTCAGCCAAAGCAGAAATGACCTCAGTAGTAGTATTTGGACCAAAGATTACATGCTCAATATCAGAAGACCCAGTTTCTTCCCCTTCAAGTAGTCGTCAGAGGTCTGGGGTTCTTGGGCTTGGATAGCTTTTAATTGTGCATTTAATTTCTTTGATAACGCACCTCCTGCCATAGTCTTGCGAGAAAGAATTTTTGCTCATCTTTTCTTAGGTTGAGGGGTAGTAGAAGATGAGGATCATGGTGGGGGTGTACCAGAGTTATCAGAAGGGTTAGTCATTTTGTGCTTGGTTTTGGAAGAAAGAAGATAGGTAGATTGAATTTTTGGAGGAAGAAAGAAGATGGAGAGTATTTTCGACGGTTAGAGAATTATGAGAAAAGGGCAGAGATGATGATGATAAATTTAAAGGGAGGGGATAATTAATGGGTAACAACAGGCTCATCAGTCATTTAGAAATATAATCAAACTGAAAGGTCAGTTTTGAATAGACGGTGGAGTCTTCCCTAGAATCTAGGTGATTTAATTTGGTTAGGATTCTTTTGAACGGAAATGGTTCAATTTAATTGGATAAGTTTAGGAGAAATTTGGACTTAGGTGGGACTCTACTCATGATTCAAATATTATTATTTCAAATTGTGCAGAGTGTAGAAAACATCCCGTGTTATCTAGATGAACCAGCATTGATGAACCAGGTTCTTCACTACGAATCCTCTTTGTGCATGTCTAAATTTGCCAACATATAGAAAATATTATTCGAGATTAATTAGTCATTTTAACACATGGCACAAGAGTATACTATTTACAATATGAGACTGAACAAAAATTAATCTAGTTATTTAGACAAGTTCCAGATTTTCTAACCAAAATTTTTTTTAAAATTTTTTTTTTGTTGTAAATTCTGAACTGGTCCGTTTAGGTGATCTTGATCATCCCTAATTCTAACATGTTCCTTTCAAAGTGATATCTACTTAGAGCTTTTGTGAAGATATCAGCTATTTGCCTGTCAGTAGCACAAAATTCCACAGTAATCAGCCCCTTTTCATAATCATCCCTCAAAACGTGATGCCTAAAATCTATGTGCTTACTTCTCTTGTGATGAACCGGGTTCTTGGTCATACTAATGGTACTAGTGTTATCAGAAAAAATGGGGAAACAACCAACATCAATTCCAAAGTCCATTAATTTCTGTTTGATCCACAATAATTGAGCACAACATGAAGCAGCATCAACATACTCAGCTTCAGCAGTAGATACGGCCACTGGATTTTTCTTTTTGGTGGCCCAAGACATAACACATGAGCCAAGAAAGTGTGTCATACCTGAGGTGCTCTTTCTATCCACAAGAAAACCTGCATAATCAGCTGTTATATCACATACATTAATATTAAAATAAGTCGTAATAATTCATATGAGCTACAAGGGATTAAGACCATTCATGAGATTATAGAGGAATTGTGACTATGTTATTATAAGACCTTGTAAGTTTACAACATTGATACCGTTAGATATTATGTTAGTGTGGTATTTTCTTTTTAGTGGAGTATTTTAGTAAAACTTTTGTAAGTATAATTTTGGATAGTTACCATTATTACTACTTTCGGATATGATAAATTATACACATAATATAAGAAAGTTTATGAGATTGTTTATTCTAAAGATAGAAATTATTTTCTAATAACAAAAGAAGGTTATATTTTTACCATTTTAATAATTAAGCGTATGAGAATTTGTACTCTTTATACGAGATTAGAAAAATTAAAATTTGAAAAAATATGTGTATTTTTACATGGATGTTTTAATGAAATAAAGATGTATGTATTAATTTTATACGGTACCACATGACCATGATAGTAAGTTATATAAAGTGTATTAAAAGTAAGTAGTATTTTAAGTAATTTGAGATAATTCTTAATTATGTGGATAATTAATTAATTAATAAATTTTGTGGAAGATTAGTTAGTTAATTATAAAATTTTGGATAAGTCATTGAGCCGCCAAACGTGGCAGCCCTACATGATTAACTAATTGAATCACAAATCTTGTTGAAAGGTGGCAAAATAAAGACTTAAACACAAGACACACATTCTTCATTTACGTGTAAAGACATGCTTAAAAGATTTGTATTTTGCTTCATTTGGTCTAGATGTTCAAGTGAATAATTTCATAATGTTCTTTCTATTAAAAACACAAGATAGAATGTATTAAGAGAACATCACGGGAAAGCTAATTTAGTATTCTTTGGTTTTTTTCATGGAATCTGTGCTAATGCAAGAATGAATACCTAGTTTAGAATGTACTTTGAGGTCATGAATTAAATCTACTTTCCTTTTGATTATCGTGTTGGGAGGGTGACCTTTGATAGTGTTAGATCGTTTCTTGAGTTTTGCTGGAAAAGTTGGGCGAGTGTGTCACGACCTGATCGGTCGTTTTGCGTTATCGGACCCAGTTCCCCTAAATAAAACTTCCCATAGCAGCTTATTGTGATTTATGACTTGCGGAGGCGGGTGGTCCAGGATTCGGAAGTGTTTAGAGTGCTATAGGAACACTTGGTTCCTTAAGGTTGGCCTTTAAGGCCAAGTTTGACTTCGGTCAATATTTTTAGTAAATGACCTCGTGAGTTTCGACGGTTCTGGTTGCTTCGTATGATGATTTCGTACTTGGGCGTATGTTCGGAATGGGTTTCGGACGACCCGGGAGCGATTCAACGCCCAATATTGGAATAAGAGTTCCTTAAGTTCTTATTGTGGTTTGGGACGTGTTTTTATGTTATCGAGGTCCGAACGGAATTTCGGGACCGGGAATAGTTCCTTTATGTCATTTATGACTTGCCTGCATAATTTGGTATCATTACGAGTAGTATAGGTCGGTTCGGCGCATTGTTATCGAATTCAAGAACTTGAAGTTCTTAAGTTATGATTCTAGGGGTTTTGGGATGTGATTTTTAGTTTTAGCGTTGTTTTGAGTGGTTCGAAGGCTCGAGTGATTCCATAGTATGATTTGGGACTTGTTGGTATATTTGGACGGGGGCTCGGGTGGGCCCAGGTGCCTCTCGGACACCACACGAGGCCAAAAACCAGCTGAAATAGTTGTTGGTGCACTTGTTCTGGTGTGACCGCAGGTGCGGTTGCCCAGTCGCAGGTGCGGGACCGCAGGACCTCACAGGTGCGACCCCCCAGCGGGCAGCCCATTTCTCGCAAGTGCGGACAAAGTTCTACATGAGCGGATCCGCAGGTGTGGTCTCCTCTCCGCATGTGCGAGCCCAGGCTTCCTCGTCCATTTCCGCAGGTGCGAAACCACATGTGCGGTCCTTGAGCTGCAGGTGCGGAACCACTGTCAGGCAGTGTGTTTCTTAAATACGGGATTCTTCGTTATTTTCTTCATTCCTTCCTCCATTAACACTTTGAGAGTTTGGGAAAGGGGCTCCACGACCCAACCACTGAGAGGTAAGTAAATTCTACCCCAAAGTTAGTTTAATTCATGAATTCTTAGCAAAGTTAACCTTCTTAATTAGCAAAAAATAAGAATTGGGTAGTAACCTAGGGCTTTCGGGAATTTAGAGAATTTCCCGTTAATTAGCTATGAAATCAAGTAAAAATCATGTATTAACGATCCTTAGGTTATGGGTTAGTGGTTCCTTCGTGAATTTTGGGAATTCGAGCGTGCGGACCCGGGGTAAATTTTGGGATTTCTTCAAGAATGATGAATTTACGAAATAAGTAGGAGAATTTCCAACTTTGAGCATAAATTGATGTATTTGTATAACGTTTGGCTACTTTCGAGTCCCCTAGTGTAAACTTCGGAGTTTTGGGCGCGTTTTTGGTCCGGGGAGTAGATTCGACACGAGGTGAGTCTCCTTTCTAACCTTGTAAGAGGGAATTGTCCCCCTAGGTGACTTAAATGCTATATGTGATAAATGTGGGGGCTACGTACGTACAAAGTGACGAGAGTCCGTACGTAGTGGCTATTACTATTTTGTCCGGGTAGTTAGGCCCACATCATGCCTTGTGTTTTACTTGATATGAACTAGATGCTTAATAAATTAAATGTTACATGCATCTTATTTCCCTGAGGTCATTGAATTTGAGAAAACTTGTAAGGAATTGTTCACTGAAAAGTAATTTAAAAAGGAATAATGTGTGTGCATGTGACGGCTTTGCAATTTATATTCCGCGAGCGTAGTGTTATTTCCCCCACTCTTATGGGAACGGGCCGTACGCCACGGAGGATTGAGAGATGCACTTTTTGTTCGGGCCGTTCGATCCTCGGCATTGCATAGAGAGGATTACTTTATGTCAAAGATACACTTTTGGTTCGGGCCGTTCGATCCTCGGCAGTGCATACATATGAGTACTTGATGGAAAGGTGCACTTATGGTTCGGGCCGTTCGACCCTCGGCAGTGCACGTATATGACTATCTTATGACTCCGGCCGGTTGTCCTTACCCTGCATGCGCATGATTTATTTGTTATTAAATTCATGGACATTGATTTGACAGATATTTGGGGGAAGGTGAAGTAGTAATTGTTTTATTCATTCCCAGTACTTCCTAGGATTGAAGTGCCGTATATATATTTGTTGCTTCACTGCCTTTACATGCCTACAGTTTCCATCATATTCTGTTAAATTATATTGTTGGACCTCAGTGAGTGTCATGTCGACCTCTCGTCACTACCTCTTCGAGGTTAGCCGTGATACTCACTGGGTACATATATATTTATGTACTCATGCTACGCTTCTGTACTTAATTGTACAGGTTCTGAGGCTGGTGCATCTGGTTGTCAGACCGGAGCTTGATTTTGATTATAGACGGACCTGACTTCACGATGAGCTGCTTTCTCCTGGCGATCTCCGGTAGAACCATGGGGTTTCCTTTTGCTTATTTCCCGTTTAGTTCCTTCAGACAGTGGAACTGTATATTATATCTTTTGTATATTCTGTTAGTATGCCCGTAAGACTTGTGACACTAGTTCCTGGCACACACGTGATAGTTATTATGGATTACGGGTTTGTATATATATTGGCTCATGCCTCTTCATGACTGCTTTTGATTAAAAAATGGTTAATTATCCTTGTCGATTCATGTTTTAAGTTTTAAAAATTGAGTATATGTTGAAATGTTTAATCTAATAAGAAAGAACCCTAAGTAAATTGAGTATTGTCTTGCCTGACCCCGCTGTTGGGCGTCATCACGACCTAAGATAGGATTTTGGGTCGTGACAACAAGGTATCAGAGCACTAGGTTCACGTAAGTCTCACGAGTCATGCGCAAACCCAATAGAGTCTTGCGGATCGGTACGGAGACGTCTGTACTTATCTTCATGAGGCTATAGGGTGTTAGGAAACCTCTTTTTGTTCTTACTCAATCGTGTAGTCGATGGTTTACTAAACTCATTTCTCAATTCTCTCACAGATGGTGAGGACGCGTGCATCTGATGTTCCAGACCCGGAAAGGGCCACTACCCCTGTTATCTGAGGTCGTGGCAGAGGTCGGGGGAGGGCACCGGCCAGTTGTAGGGGACGAGGGCGTCCTAGAGCTATTTCGATTTCGCCACCAGAGGAACATATTACAGAGGATGAGAATGAGGTGCCTCCAGCAGATCCTGCTCCAGTAGACTTCATGACGGCGCCAGGATTCCAGGCAGTCATGGGCCGTATGATGAGATTTATGGACACCATGTCCCAGGTTGGTTTATTTCCAGCAGATCCTGCCACTTCTCATGAGGGAGGGGGAGTCCAGACCCCTACTAACAGGCTGAAGGCTAGATAGCAACATTATATCATACCCCGGGTACACTGCTCGTGGGTGGGGTCCAGCCTGTTGCAGCAGCACCTGAGCCCAGAGCAGCTACGGACGGCGATCCGCAGAAGCTATTGAATAGATGGACTCGATTGCACCCTCCAGTCTTTGGGGGTGAGCGAGGCGAGGATGCCTAGGATTTTGTGGATAGGTGCAGGGACAGACTGCACAACATGAGGATACTAGAGTCCCATGGAGTGGATTTCACTACCTGTCAGTTTGAGGGCAGAGCTCGTAGGTGGTGGCAGTCCTGTATTCTCAGCAGGCCAGTAGATTATCCTCATGTCACTTCGGATCAGTTCATACAGATGTTTCTAGATAGATATATTCCACCCTCTGAGAGGGAAGACCTGCGGTATCAGTTTGAGCGGCTAGAGTAGGGACAAATGTCAGTGATAGATTATGAGGCCAGATTTTCAGAGTTGTCTCGCCATGCACTCATCATACTACCTACTGCTGCAGAGAGGGTGCAGAGATTTGTGTCTGGGTTGCATCCAGGTATTAGGGCCACCATGGCCCGAGAGGTGGATATGGGTATTCCTTATCAGCTCGTGGTAGAGATTGCTCGCAGGATCGAGGGGTATCGGTCGAGGAGCAGGGAGCAGGGGCAGCAGGACGAGAGGGATAGATTCTCTGGAGATTTCAGAGGTGTCCCAGCTAGGGACAGAGGTCAGTTTAGCAGTGGTCAGTCCAGCGGGCCTTTATATTCAGCACCTCCACCACCTCCCCGAGGTGTTCCAGTGAGGCCTCATTTTAGCGCCATGCCATAGCGTTCCTACCATCCTCCAGCCATTCAGAGTTCACCCAGTGGTTATCCCAGTCATCCGAGATCCTCCAACCCCTACTTCAGTGCTATGTCAGAGGGACATCGCCATCCGGCCATTCAGGGTTCTTTTTCGTGGCAGCCGACTATGGTACCTGGGAATTGGTACGAGTGTGGAGAGCCAGGTCATATGAGGAGGCAATGTCCCAGGTTTCTAGGCAAGGCCGTACAGCAGGGTTATTGGCCGATGGGTCCGGCACTAGCAGTCCGACCACCTAGAGGTGGAGGACAGGTCGGCAGGGGTCGTCCTAGAGGTGGAGGCCAGTCAGGGGGAGGTCAGGCAGCTCATGTTCACTCTGGTGGAGCTCAGTCTTCCGGTACTCCAACCAGATTCTATGCCATTCCGGCCAGATCAGATGCAGTGGCCTCAGACGCCGAGATCACAGGTATTATCTCAGGATGTGGTAGAGAGGCTTCAGTATTATTTGATCCAGGATCCACCTATTCATATGTTTCAGCATTATTTGCTCATTTTCTGGATGCTTCTCGTGAGTCCTTGGGTTCTCCTATATATGTGTCCACTCTTGTGGGAGATTCTATGGTGGTAGACCGGATTTATCGGTCTTGTGTGACCACCTTCTGTGGGTTCGAGACCAGAGCGGACCTTTTATTGCTGACATGGTTGATTTTGAGATTCTTCTAGGCATGGATTGGCTATCTTCTTAACATGCCGTGTTAAATTGCCATGCAAAGACAGTTACTTTAGCCATGCCCGAGTCGCCTAGGCTGGACTGGAGAGGTTCCTCAGTTAGTGCAGCCAGCCAGGTTATTTCATGCATGAAGGCTCGGCATATGGTCGAGAAGGGTTGTCTGGCCTATTTTGCTTATGTGCAGGACACCACCGTCGAGTCTCCGACGATTGATTCAGTGCTAGTGGTTCGAGAGTTTGTTGATGTATTTCCTTCAGACCTTCCAGGCATGCCTCAAGACCGTGATATTTATTTCTGCATTGATTTAGCTCCAGGCATCCAGCCTATATCTATTCATCCATATGGTATGGCTCCGAAGGAGTTGAAGCAACAGCTTGAGGAGTTGTTAGCTAAGGGGTTTATCAGATCGAGTGTATTGCCATGGGATGCTCCAATTCTATTTGGGAAGAAAAAGGATGGTCCATGCGGATGTGTATTGATTACCGCCAGTTGAACAAGGTTACCATTAAGAACAAGTATCCTTTGCCGCGCATCGATGATTTGTTTGACCAGTTGTCGGGTGCTCGTGTGTTTTCTAAGATTGATTTGAGATCGGGATATCATCAGTTAAAGATTCGGGCTTCGGATGTTCCGAAGACTGCTTTTCGTACGAGATATGGCCATTATAAGTTCTTGGTGACATCCTTTGGCTTGACTAATTCCCCAGCAGCATTCATGGACTTGATGAATAGGGTGTTCAGGCCGTATATTGATTCCTTTGTCATTGTCTTCATAGATGACATATTGATTTACTCACGTAGCCTAGATGAGCACGAGCAGCATTTGAGGGTTGTGCTCCAGACCTTGCGGGAGCAGAAGCTATATGCTAAGTTCTCCAAGTCTGAGTTCTGGTTGGATTCCGTAGGATTCCTGGGGCATGAGAAGATCGAGGCAGTTCAGAGTTGGTCGCGTCCTACTTCAGCTACAGAGATCAGAAGATTTTTGGGCCTAGCAGGCTATTATCGCCGATTTGTGGAGGGGTTCTCTTCTATTGCAGCTCCATTGACCAGATTGACTCAGATGAATTCCCCGTTTCGATGGTCTGACGAGTGTGAGGCGAGCTTTCAGAAGCTCAAGGCGGCATTGACTTCAGCGCCAGTTCTTGTATTGCCTTCCGGTTCTGGGATGTATACGATTTATTGTGATGCTTCATGCGTTGGTTTTGGATGTGTGTTGATGCAGGACGGGAGAGTTATTGCTTATGCTTCGCGCCAGCTGAAGGTTCATGAGAAGAATTACCATGTGCACGACTTGGAGTTGGCGGCGATTGTTCATGCTCTTAATATTTGGAGGCACTACTTGTATGGAGTGTCCTGCGAGGTTTATACAGCCCACCATAGTTTGTAGCACTTGTAAAAGCAGAGGGATCTTAATTTGAGGCAGCGCAGATCGCTTGAGTTGTTGAAGGATTATCATATCACCAATTTTTATCATCCGGGCAAGGAAAATATGGTAGCAGATGCTTTGAGAAGGAAGGCGGAGAGTATGGGTAGCTTGGCTTATATTGAAGCAGAGGAGAGACCTCTAGCCTTGGACATTCATTCCTTGGCTAATCGCCTGGTGAGATCAGACCTTTCAGAGCCTCGTCGAGTTCTTGCACATGTGGTTTCTCAGTCTTTGTTATTGGGGGACATTAAGGCTCGACAGTATGATGATCCATGTTTGACAGAGCTACGGGATACACTGGTTCAGGTTAGGGCCAAGGAGGTTACTAATGGCGAGGATGGTGTTCTGAGACTTTAGGACCTCTTATGTGTTCCTAATGTTGTTGGCCTGAGGGAGAGGATTCTAGAGGAGGCACACAGTTCTCGATATTCTGTTTATCCGGGTGCTACGAATATGTATCGTGATTTGAAGCAGCATTACTGGTGGATGCGAATAAAGAGGGACATTGTGGAGTATGTGACTAGGTGTCTTAATTGCCAGCAGGTGAAGTATGATCACCTAAGGCCAGGAGGCCTACTTTAGCAGATGCCCATTCTTGAGTGGAAATGGGAGCGCATCACTATGGACTTCGTGGTTGGGTTACCTCAGACTTTGGGAAGGTTGACGCGGTTTGAGTCATTGTGGATAGATTGACCAAATCAGCACATTTCATTCCTATAGCCACTACTTTCTTCTGAGAGGTTAGCCCAGATCTACATTCGGGAGATAGTCCGGTTGCACGGTGTGCCGGTGTCCATTATATCAGATCGAGGTCCTCAGTTCACCTCGCACTTCTGGAGAGCATTACATAGTGAGATGGTCACCCAGATAGATCTCAGCACAACATTTCACTTTCAGACTGATGGACAGTCGGAGCATACAGTTAAGATATTGGAGGACATGCTCAGGGCATGCGTGATTGACTTCGGGGGTCAGTGGGACCAGTTCTTGACTTTGGCCGAGTTTGCTTATAAGAATAGTTACCAATCCAGCATCAAGATGGACCCATTTGAGGCTTTGTATGGTCGACGATGTCGTTCCCCTACCGGGTGGTCTGAGCCTGGTGAGGTTAAGTTATATGGTACCGACCTGGTAAGGGATTCTTTGGAGAGGGTGAAGTTGATTCAGGAGAGGCTCCGCACAGCACAGTCCAGACAGAAGAGTTACACGGATCAGAGGGTGCGTGATGTATCATTTATGGAGGGAGACAAGGTTCTGTTGAAGGTCTAGCCGATGAAGGGTATTATGAGGTTTGGGAAGAAGCGCAAGTTGAGCCCGAGGTTTATAGGTCCCTTCGAGGTGTTGAGACGAGTTGGGGAGGTTGCTTATGATCTAGCCTTACCTCCCAGTTTATCAGGAGTTCATCCGGTATTTGATGTATCCATGCTCCGGGGGTACCACGCCGACATCTCTCACGTGGTTGATTTCAGCACTACTCAGTTGGATGAGAGGTTGGGCTACGAGGAGGAGCCAAATGCTATTACTGATAGGCAGGATCGCCAGTTGAGGTCCAAGAGAATTTTTGCAGTGAAGGTCCAGCGGAGGGGCCAACCAGTCGAGGAAGCGACCTGAGATTCTGAAGAAGACATGCGGAGAAAATATCCGCACTTACTCTGCACTTCAAGTATGATTCTAGACCTGTTCGAGGACGAATGTTTGTTAAAGAGGTGGAGAATGTAATGACCCGACCGGTCTTTTTGTGTTATCGAACCTCGTTCCCCTAAATTAAACTTCCCATATCGTCTTATTGTGATTTATGACTT
The DNA here is from genome assembly GCA_005239525.1 of Nicotiana knightiana. NCBI lineage: Eukaryota > Viridiplantae > Streptophyta > Magnoliopsida > Solanales > Solanaceae > Nicotiana > Nicotiana knightiana. The sequence goes on along the minus strand of ML395498.1, from coordinate 26,132 downwards.
GCGGGGGCGGGTGGTCCGGGATTCGGAAGTGTTTAGAGGGCTATAGGAACACTTGGTTCCCTAAGGTTTCCCTTTAAGGCCAAGTTTGACTTCGGTAAACATTTTTAGTAAACGACCTCGGAATCGAGTTTCGACGGTTCCGGTGGCTTTGTATGATGATTTCGGACTTGGGCGTATGTTTGGAATAGGTTTCGGACGACCCGGGAGTGTTTCGGCGCCCAATATTGGAATAAGAGTTCCTTAAGTTCTTATTGAGGTTTGGGACGTGTTTTGTGTTATTGAGGTCCGAACGGAATTTCGGGATCGGGAATAGTTCTGTTATTTCATTTATGACTTGCCTGCAAAATTTGGTATCATTCCGAGTAGTATAGGTCGGTTCGGCTCTTATCAAATTCAAGAACTTGAAGTTCTTAAGTTATAATTCTAGGGGTTTTGGGATGTGATTTTGAGTTTTAGCATTGTTTTGAGTGGTCCGAAGGCTCGAGCGAGTCCGTAGTATGACTTGGGACTTGTTAGTATATTTGGACAGGGGTTCGGGTGGGCCCAGGTGCCTCCCGAACACCACACGAGCCCAAAAACCAGCTGAAATAGTTGTTGGTGCACCTGTTCTGGTGTGACCGCAGGTGCGGTTTCCCAGTCGTAGGTGCGGGACCGCTCCTGCGGACCCAGCCTCGCAGGTACGACACCCCAGCGAGCAGCCCATTTCTCATAGGTGCGGACAAAGTTTCGCAGGAGCGGAGCCACAGGTGCGGTCTCCTCTCCGCAGGTGCGAGCCCAGGCTTCCTCGTCCATTTCCGTAGGTGCGATCCCTTTCTCGCAGGTGCGGTCCTTGAGCTGCAGGTGCGGAACCACTGTCAGGAAGTGTGTTTCATAAATAAGGGATTCTTTATATTTTCTTCATTCCTTCCTCCATTACAACACTTTGAGAGCTTGGAAAGGGGCTCCACGACCCAACCACTGAGAGGTAAGTAAATTCTAACCCAAAGTTAGTTTAGTTGATGAATTCTCAGTTAAGTTAACCTTCTTAATTAGCAAAAATCAAGAATTGGGTAGTAACCTAGGGCTTTCGGGAATTTAGAGAATTTCCCGTCAATTAGCTATGAAATCAAGTAAAAATCATGTATTAACGATCCTTAGTTTATGGGTGAGTGGTTCCTTCGTGAATTTTGGGAATCCGGGTGTGCGGGCCCGGGGTGAATTTTGGGATTTCTTTAAGAATGATGAATTTACTGAATAAGTAGGACAATTTCCATACTTTAAGCATAAATTGATGTACTTGTATAACATTTGGCTAGTTTCGAGTCCTCGGATGTAGAGTATGGAGTTTCGGGCGCGTCCTTGGTATGGGGAGTAGATTCGACACGAGGTGAGTCTCCTTTATAACCTTGTAAGAGGGAACTGTCCCCCTAGGTGACTTAAATGCTATATGTTATAATTGTGGTGGATATGTATGTACAAAGTGACGAGAGTCTATACGTAGTGGCTATTACTATTTTGTCCGGGTAGTTAGGCCCACATCATGCCTTGTGTTTTACTTGATATGAACTAGATGCTTAATAAATTAAATGTTACATGCAGCTTATTTCCCTGAGGTCATTGAATTTGAGAAAACTTGTAAGGAATTGTTCACTGAAAAGTAATTTAAAAAGGAATAATGTGTGTGCATGTGACAGCTTTGCAATTTATATTCCTCGAGCGCAGTGTTATTTCCCCCACTCTTATGGGAACGGGCCATTCGATCCCCGGCATTGCATAGAGAGGATTACTTTATGTCAAAGATGCACTTTTGGTTCGGGTCGTTCGATCCTCGGCAGTGCATACATATGAGTACTTGATGGAAAGGTGCACTTATGGTTCGGGCCGTTCGACCCTCGGTAGTGCACGCATATGACTATCTTATGACTCCGGCCGATTTTCCTTACCCTGCATGCGCATGATTTATTTCTTACTAAATTCATGGACATTGATTTGACAGATATTTGGGGGAAGGTGAAGTAGTAATTGTTTTATTCATTCCCATTACTTCCTAGGATTGAAGTGCCGTATATATATTTGTTGCTTCACTGCCTTTACATGCCTACAATTTCCATCATATTCTGTTAAATTATATCGTTGGACCTCAGTGAGTGTCATGTCGACCTATCGTCACTACCTCTTCGAGGATAGCCGTGATACTCACTGGGTACATATATATTTATGTACTCATGCTACGCTTCTGTACTTAATTGTACAGGCTCTGAGGCCGGTGCATCTGGTTGTTGGACCGGAGCTTGATTTTGATTATAGAGGGACCTGACTTCACGGTGAGCTGCTTTTTCTTGGCGATCTCCGGCAGCACCATGGGGTTTCCCCTTGCTTATTTCCCGTCTATTTTCTTCAGACAGTGGGACTGTATATTATATCTTTTGTATATTCTTTTAGTATGCCCGTAGGTCTTGTGACACTAGTTCCTGGCACACACGTGATAGTTATTATGGATTACGGGTTTGTATATCTATTGGCTCACGCCTCTTCATGACTGCTTTTGATTAAAAACTGGTTAATTATCCTCGTCGATTCATGTTTTAATTTTTAAAAACTAAGTATATGTTGAAACGTTTAATCTAATAAGAAAGAACCCTTGGTAAATTGAGTATTGGCTTGCCTGACCCCGTTGTTGGGCGCCATCACGACCAAAGATAGGATTTTGGGTCGTGACAGAGTGTTTGAGAAAAAGTTTAGATATTGTTCAAGAGGAGGTTGTTGATAGGAGTACTGAAGCTTACAGGTATGTTAAGGATAATGCTTTCTTTTTTTGGCATGATCCAAGTAACGATACGTAAATGTAATGTTATTCCATAAGTGGTTCTACTCTTAGCAGTTAAGGATATCTACGTTTTCATTCCTATAAAGTGATATTCAAGCATGTCTAAGTATATTCCTAAGTCCCTATTGAGATATATGATAGAGATGTTAATGTTTTTATTATAGTGATACATGCATCTTCATGCATTTACCATCGTGCTACGGCCGGTCGGGCAGTTACCACCGGTTGGGCAGCTATGTATCATTATTTACCACCGGTTGGGCAGTCATGCATAACTATATTTACCACTGAACTACGGCCGGTCGGGCAGTCATGCATTTACCATCGAGCTACGGCCGGTTGGGCAGTTACATATTTACCACCGAGATATTGTCAGTCGGGCAGTTACATATTTATCACCGAGCTAAGGCCGGTCGGGAAGTTAGATATTTACCATCGAGCTATGGCCGGTCGAGCAATCATACATTTACCACCGTTCTACGGCCGGTCGGGAAATTACAACTGATCAGTTGGGCAGTCATGCATCATAAGATATGGATAATAGTCTCAAAGAGAAGAATTATATATATAAGTATAACAAGTACGCATATACGGTGGCACTTCAGAGATTCAGGTTGATTCTTATATGTCCTTAATTAATGTTGACTTATTGTTATGATTCAGTTCTTCCTTACATACTCAGTACATTATTCGTACTGACGCCCTTTTTTTGGGCACACTGCACTCTTGCCTGCAGGTATATGTAAACAGTTTGACGAGCCCTCATACTAGACGAGATTGGCTTCAGCGAATGATCGGTAAGATTCCACCTTATTCGGAGTACAGCCGAGTATATGAGTCATTGTGTTAGTAGTTTTCTACAGACTTATGGGTAGGCCGGTACCCTAACCCATTTGATCTTAGAGGCTTTGTAGACAGAGGTTCATTTTGTACAGTATGTCAGAGGCCTTGACGGCCCAAATGTATCCATATTTTAAGAAAAATGGTTCAGTGATACAGTGTTTTTCCACTTACATATGGGCCCATGATAGTTCTGAAAGGAATGGGTTCAACTAACTCGAACTATGTTTGTTCTAGTTTTCGTCGAATGATCATGAGTTATAGAGTGGTTTGCTCGGGTCAATGCAGCACTGGGTGCTAGCCACGCCTCCCAAGGTTTCGAGCGTGACAAAGTGGTATCAGAGCAGGTCGTGTCCTAAAGGATCTAAAAAGTTGTGCCTAGTAGAGTCTCACTTATGGGTATGTTGCGTGCCACATTTATAATTGAGAGGCTATAGGTCATTTAAGAAATGTTACGCTTCTTTTGTTTCAAGATCGTGCCATAGAGCTAACTCGTAAGAAGACAGTATAAAGTTTCCACCGAATTGTGTATGCACTAGAGGTGTTATCACAATAGAGCTTTAAGGCGTAGATGTAATTTCTACTTATGTGGAAGGGAAGTTATGAAAGAAACAGAAGATACGATGCATGATTGAAAGGTAAGTAAGGTAAAAGTGAAGAAGATACGATATACTCAAGTACAAAAGGTTGTGAATAGTCCAGAGCTCAGATAGAAGTTGGCTTTTAGTTTACTATACAGAGGAGATCCTAGAGAAAGTTTTGAAAATCTGAAAGAGTTAACATTCGAGACGAATGTTTCTAAAGGGGGGAATGATGTTACATCTCGTACATTAATATTAGAATAAGTCGTAGTACGCCATATGAGCTAGAAGGAATTAAGATCATTCATGAGATTATAGAGGATTTATGACTATGTTGTTATGATACCTTGTAAGTTTACAATATTGATACCATTAGATATTATGTTAGTGTGGTATTTTCTTTTTAGTGGAGTATTTTCTGTAAAAGTTTTATAAGTATAATTTTGGATAGTTATCATTATTACTACTTTCGGATATGGTAAATTATACACATAATATAAGAAAATTTATGAAATTTCTTTATTTTAAAGATAGAAATTATTTTCTAACAAGAAAAGAAGGTTGTCTTTTTACCATTTTAAGAATTAAGTGTATGACAATTTGTACTCTTTATACAAGATTAGAAAAATTAAAAGTTGAGAAAATATGTGTATTTTTACATAGATGTTTTAATGAAATAATAATGCATGTATTAATTTTATATGGTACCATATGACTATGATAGTAAGCTATATAAAGTGTGTTAAAAGTAAGTAGTATTTTAGTAATTTGAGATTATTTTGTAGATAATTGAATAATTAATGATTTTTGTGGAAGATTAGTTAGTTAATTATAAAATTTTGGATAAGTATTTGATCCCCCAACGTGGCAGCCCTGCATGATTAAATAAATGACTCACAAATCTTGTTGAAAGGTGGAAAAATAAAGTCTTAAACACAAGACACCACATTCTTCATTTAGGTGTAAAGACATGCTTAAAAGTTTTGTATTTTGCTTCATTTTGTCTTAGATGTTCAAGTGACTAATTTCATAATGTTCTTTCTGTTAAGAACACAAGATAGAATGTATCAAGATAACATTACGGGAAAGCTAATATAGTATGCTTTGGTTTTTTTCATGGAAGTTGTGTTAATACAAGAATCAATACATAGTTTAGAATGTACTTTGAGGTCATGATTTAAAGCTACTTTCCTTTTGATTATCATGCTGGGAGGGTGACCTTTGAGAGTGTTAGATCGTTTCTTGAGTTTTGCTGGAAAATTTTCGAGAGTGTTTGAGAAAAATATTAGATGTTGTTCAAGAGAAGGTTGTTGATACGAGTATTGAAGCTTACAGGTCTGTTAAGGCTAATGCTATCTTCTTTTGGCATGATCCAAGTAACGATACGTAAACATAATGCTATTTCATAAATGGTTCTACTCTTAGCAGTTAAGGATATCTACGTTATTCATTCCTATAAAGTGATATTCAAACATGTCTAAGTATGTTCCTAAGTACCTATTGAGGTATATGATAGAGATGTTAATATTTTTAATATAGTGATACATGCATCTTCATGCATTTACCATTGTGCTACGGCCGGTCGGGCAATTACTACTGGTTGGGTAGCTATGTATCATTATTTACCACCGGTTGGGCAGTCATGCATATATATTTACCAGCGAGCTACAGCCGGTCGGCCAGTCATGTATTTACCACCGAGCTACGGTCGATTGGGCATTTACTTATTTGCCACCGAGCTACGGCTGGTCGGGTAGTTACATATTTACCACCGAGCTACGGCCGCTTGGGCAGTTACATATTTACCACTGAGCTACGGCCCGTCGGGAATTTATATTTATCGCTAAGCTACGTCCGGTCGGGCAGTTACATATTACCACCGAGCTACGGCCGGTCGGGCAGTCATACATGTACCACCGTGCTACGGCCAGTCGGGCCGTTACCATTGATCAGTTGGGCAGTCATCCATCATATGATATGGGTAATAGACTCAAAGAGAAGCATTATATATATATATATATATATATATATATATATATATATATATATATATATAAGTATAATAAGTATGCATATATGGTGCCACTCTAGAGATTCAGGTTGATTCTTATATGTCTTTAATTAATGTTGACTTATTGTTATATTTCAGTTTGCCTTACATACTCAGTACATTATTCGTATTGACGTCCTTTTGTTGGGGACGTTGTATTCCTGCCTACAAGTATATATAAACAGTTTGACGAGCCCTCATAGTACACGAGATTGGCTTAAGCGAAGTATCGGTAAGACCCCACCTTATTCGAAGTGCAGCCGAGTCTATGAGTCATCGTGTCGGCAGTTTTCTACAGACTTATGGGTAGGCTGCTACCCCGTCCCATTTGATCTTTGAGGCTTTATGGACAGATGCTCATTTTGTACAGTATGTCAGAGGCCTTGACAGCCCATATGTATCCATGTTTTATGAAAAATGGTTCAATGAAACAGTGTTTTCCCACTTACAGTTGTACATTATGAGTTTTGTCCATGTGGGCCCATGATAGTTACGAAAGGAATGAGTTCAACTAACTCGGCTTATGTATGTTCTAGTTTTGGTCAAATAATCATGAGTTACAGAGTGGTACGCTCGGGCCAGTGCGACACCGGGTGCCAGCCATGCCTCCCCAGGTTTGGGGCGTGACAAAGTTTTATCAGAGCAGGTCGTGTCCTAAGGGGTCTACAAAGTCATGCCTAGTAGAGTCTCACTTATGGGTGTATTACGCGCCACATTAGTAATTGAGAGGCTTTAGGGCATTTAATGTTACCCTTCTTTCGTTTTCAGATCGTGCCATAGAGCTAAGTCGTAAGAAGTCAGTATAAAGTTTCCACCAAATTTTGTATGCACTAGAGGTGCTATCACAATAGATCTTTAAGGCGTAGAGGTAATTTCTACTTATGTGGAAGGGAAGTTATGAAATAAACAGAATATACGATGCATGATTGAAAGGTAAGTAAGGTAAAAGTGAAGAAGATACTAGATACTCAAGTACAAAAGGTTGTGAATAGTTCATAGCTCAGATAGAGGTTGGGTTGTAGTTAACTATACAGAGGAGACCCTAGCGAAAGTTTTGACAATCTCAAAGAGTTAACATTCGAGGAAGAATGTTTCTAAAAAGGGGAAGGATGTTACATCCCGTACATTAGTATTAGAATAAGTCATAGTAATCCGTGAGCTAGAAGGGATTAAGGCCATTCATGAGATTATAGAGGATTTATGACTATGTTATTATGAAACCTTGTAAGTTTACAACATTGACACCGTTAGATATTAGGTTAGTGTGGTATTTTCTTTTTAGAGGAGTATTTTAGTAAAAGTTTTATAAGTATAATTTTGGAAAGTTATCATTATTACTAATTTCGGATATGGTAAATTATACAAATAATATAAATATTTTTATGATATTTCTTTATTGGAAAGATAGATATTATTTTCTCACAATAAAAACAGGTTATCTTTTTACCATTTTAAGAATTAAGCGTAAGACAATTTGTACTCTTTTTACGAGATTAGCAAAATTAAAAGTTGAGAAAATATATGTATTTTTACATGGATGTTTTAATGAAATAATAATGTATGTATTGATTTTATATGGTACCACATGACCATGAAAGTAAGTTATATAAAGCGTGTTAAAAGTAAGTTGTATTTTAAGTAATTTAACATAATTCTTAATTATGTGGATAATTAATTAATTAATAATTTTTGTGGAACATTAGTTAGTTAATTATAAAATTTTTGATAAGTCTTTGAGCCCCCAACGTGACAGCCCTACATGATTAACTAAATGACTCACAAATCTAATTGAAAGGTGGCAAAATAAAGTCTTAAACACAAGACACCATATTCTTCATTTACGTGTAAAGACATGCTTAAAAGATTTGTATTTTGCTTCATTTGGTCTTAGATGTTCAAGTGAATAATTTCATAATGTTCTTTCAGTTAAAAACACAAGATAGAATGTATTAAGGGAACATTACGGGTAAGCTAATTTAGTATGCTTTGGTTTTTTTCATGGAAGCTGTGCTAATAAAAGAATCAATACCTAATTTAGAATGTACTTTGAGGTCATGATTTAAAGCTACTTTCCTTTTGATTATCATCCTGGGAGGGTGACCGTTGAGAGTGTAAGATCTTTTATTGAGTTTTGCTAGAAAAGTTGCGCGAGTGTTTGACAAAAAGTTTAGATGTTGTTCAAGAGGAGGTTGTTGATACGAGTACTGAAGCTTACAGTTATGTTAAGAATAATCCTTTCTTCTTTTGGCATGATCCAAGTAACGATACGTAAATATAATGATATTCCATAAGTGGTTCTACACTTAGCAGTTAAGGATATCTACGTTATTTATTCCTATAAAGTGATATTCAAACATGTCTAAGTATGTTCCTAAGTCTCTATTGAGGTATATGATAGAGATGTTAATGTTCTTATTATACTGATACATGCATCTTCATGCATTTACCACCGTGCTACGATTGGTCGGACAATTACCACCGGTTGGGAAGTTATGTATCATTATTTACCACCAGTTGAGCAGCCATGCATATATATTTACCACCAAGCTACGGCCGATCGGGCAGTCATGCATATATATTTACCACCGAGCTACTGTCGGTCGGACAGTTACATATTTACCACCGAGCTACGACCGTTCGGGCAGTTACATATTTACCACCGAGCTACGGCCGGTCGGGTAGTCATACATTTACCACCGTGTTACGGCCGGTCGGGCAGTTACCACTGAACAGTTGGGGAGTCATGCATCATATGATATGGATAATAGTCTCAAAGAGAAGCATTATATATATACAAGTATATAAGTACGCATATACGGTGGCACTTCAGAGATTCAGGTTGATTCTTATATGTCTTTAATTAATGTTGACTTATAGTTATATTTCAGTTCTGCCTTACATACTTCGTACATTATTCGTACTGACGTCCTTTTGTTGGGGACGTTGTATTCGTGCCTACTGGTATAGATAAACAGTTTGATGAGCCTCATAGTAGATGAGATCGACTTCAGTGAAGGATCGGTAAGATTCCACCTTATTCGAAGTGCAGCCGAGTCTATGAGTCACCGTGTCAGCTATTTTCTACAGACTTATGGGTAGGCTGGTACCCTGTCACATTTGATCTTAGAGGCATTGTAGACAGAAGTTCATTTTTTACAGTATGTCTGAGGCCTTGACGCCCCATATGTATCCATGTTTTACGAAAAATAGTTCAGTGATACAATGTTTCCCCACTTATAGTTGTACATTATGAGCTGTGGCCATGTGGGCCCATGATAGTTACGAAAGGAATGAGTTGAACTAACTCGACCTATGTATGTTCTAGTTTTGGTAAAATGATCATGAGTTACGGAGTGGTTCGCTCGGGCCGGTGCGACACCGGGTGCTAGACACGCCTCCCTAGGTTTGGGGCGTGACAAAGTGCTATCAGAGCAGCTCGTGTCCTAAGGGGTCTACAAAGTCGTGCCTCGTAGAGTCTCACTTATGGGTGTGTTGCGCGCCACGTTTGTAATTGAGAGGTTATAGGGCATTTAAGAAATGTTACCCTTCTTTTGTTTCCAGATTGTGACATAGAGCTAAGTCGTAAGAAGTCAGTATAAAGTTTCCACCGAATTTTGTTTGCACTAGAGGTGCTATCACAATAGAGCTTTAAGGCGTATATGTAATTTCTACTTATGTGGAAGGGAAGTTATGAAATAAACAGAAGATGCATGATTAAAAGGTAAGTAAGGTAAAAGTGAAGAAGATACGAGATACTCAAGTACAAAAGGTTGTGAATAGTCCAGAGCTCAGATAGAGGTTGGGTTTTAGTTTATTATAGAGAGGAGACCCTAGCAAAAATTTTGACAATCTCAAAGAGTTAACATTCGAGGACAAATGTTTCTAAAGGGGGGAAGGATGTTACATCCCGTACATTAATATTAAAATAAGTCGTAGTAATCCATATGAGCTAGAAGGGATTAAAACTATTCATGAGATTATAGAGGATTTATGACTATGTTATTATGAGACCTTGTAAGTTTACAACATTAATACCATTAGATATTATGTTAGTGTGGTATTTTCTTTTTAGAAGAGTATTTTAGTAAAAGTTTTATAAGTATAATTTTGGATAGTTATCATTATTACTACTTTCGGATATGATAAATTATACACATAATATACAAAATTTTATGAGATTTTTTTATTGTAAAGATAGAAATTATTTTCTCACAAGAAAAGAAGGTTATCTTTTTACCATTTTAAGAATTAAGCGTATGAGAATTTATACTCTTTATACGAGATTAGCAAAATTAAAAGTTGAGAAAATATATGTATTATTACATGGATGTTTTAATGAAATAATAATGTATATATTGATTTTATATGGTACCAAATGACCAAGATAGTAAGTTATATAAAGCGTATTAAAAGTAAGTAGTATTTTAAGTAATTTGAGATAATTCTTAATTATGTGGATATCAATTAATGATTTTTGTGGAAGATTAATTAGTTAATTATAAAGTTTTGGATAAGTCATTGAGCCCTTAACGTGGAAGCCCTACATGATTAACTAAATGACTCACAAATCTTGTTGAAAGGTTGAAAAATAAAGTCTTAAACACAAGACACCACATTCTTCATTTACGTGTAAAGACATGCTTAAAATATTTGTATTTTGCTTCATTTGGTCTTAGATGTTCCAGTGAATAATTTCATAATGTTCTTTCTGTTAAAAACACAAGATAGAATGTATTAAGAGAACATTACGGGTAAGCTAATTTAGTATGCTTTGGTTTTTTTCATGGAAGTTGTGCTAATACAAGAATCAATAACTAGTTTGGAATGTACTTTGAGGTCATGATTTAAAGCTACTTTCCTTTTGATTATCATGATGGGATGGTGACCTTTCAGAGTGTTAGATTTTTTCTTGAGTTTTGCTGGAAAAGTTGCTCTAGTGTTTGACAAAAAGTATAGATGTTGTTAGAGAGGAGGTTGTTGATACGAGTACTGAAGTTTACAGGTATGTTAAGATTAATCTTTTCTTTTTTTGGCATGATACAAGTAACGATACGTAAATATAATGTTATTTCATAAGTGGTTCTACACTTACCAGTTAAGGATATCTACGTTATTTATTCCTATAAAGTGATATTCAAGCATGTCTAAGTATGTTTCTAAGTCCCTATTGAGGTATATGATAGAGATGTTAATGTTTTTATTATAGTGATGCAAGCATCTTCATGAATTTACCATCAATCTACGGACGGTCGGGCCGTTACCACTGGTTGGGAAGCTATGTATCATTATTTACCACCGGTAAAGCAGTCATGCATATATATTTACCACCGAGCTACAGCTGATCGGGTAGTCATGCATATATATTAACCATCGAACTACGGCAGGTCGGGCAATTACATATTTACCACCGAGCTACGGCCGGTCGGGCAGTTACATATTTACCACCGAGCTACGGCCGGTCGGGCAGTCATACATTTACCACCGTGTTACGGCCGGTCGGGCAGTTACCACTGAACAGTTGGGGAGTCATGCATCATATGATATGGATAATAGTCTCAAAGAGAAGAATTATATATATACAAGTATATAAGTACGCATATACGGTGGCACTTCAGAGATTCAGGTTGATTCTTATATGTCTTTAATTAGTGTTGACTTATAGTTATGTTTCAGTTCTGCCTTACATACTCAGTACATTATTCGTACTGACGTCCTTTTGTTGGGGACGTTGTATTCGTGCCTACTGGTATAGATAAACAGTTTGATGAGCCTCATAGTAGATGAGATCGACTTCAGTGAAGGATCGGTAAGATTCCACCTTATTCGAAGTGCAGCCGAGTCTATGAGTCACCGTGTCAGCTGTTTTCTACAGACTTATGGGTAGGTCGGTACCCTTTCCCGTTTGATCTTAGAGGATTTGTAGACAGAGGTTCACTTTGTACAGTATGTTAGAGGCCTTGACGGCCCATATGTATCCATATTTTAAGAAAAATGGTTCAGTGATACATTGTTTTCCAACTTAAAGTTGTACATTATGAGTTGTGGCCATGTGGGCCCATATTAGTTACGAAAGGAATGAGTCCAGCTAACTCGACCTATGTATTTTCTAGTTTTGGTTGAATGATCATGAGTTGCAGAGTTGTTCGGTCGGGCCAGTGCGGCATCGGGTGCCAGCCACGCCTCCTCAGGTTTGGGGCGTGACATCAGCATCAACATATCCCACAAGACTTAAGTTACTACCTTTTGGATACCAAAGACAAAGATCAGTGGTGCCTTTTAGATATCTCAAAATATTCTTGACAGTAGTCAAGTGAGACTCCTTTGGATTTGCCTGAAATCTTACACAATAGCCTACATTAAGAACAATGCCAGGTCTACAATTAGTGAGATACAACAATGAGCCAATCATTCTCCTATACAACTTCTGATCGACAGATGAACCAGGTTCATCTATATACAACTTTGTAGCTGTTGCAATAGGAGTGTCAATTTCTTTGGAATCTTCCATTTTAAAACTTTTAAGAAACTCTTTTACATACTTATGCTGATAGATCATAGTTCCATTTGAATTTTGTTTAATTTGTAAGCCTAAAAGAAATTAAGCTCATCCATCATGCTCATTTCAAATTCACTCCCCATTAGTTTAGCAAATTCTTCACTTAGCTTATCAGTAGTTGATCCAAAGATTATATCATCAATATATATCTGAACTACCAAGAGATCTTTACCTTTTTCTTTCAAGAATAAAGTATTGTCAAGTTTACCTCTCTTGTAGTCATGCTCAAGCAAAAAAATTTATAACCTTTCATTCCATGCTCTTTGAGCCTGCTTGAGTCCATAAAGTGCTTTGTCAAGTTTGTACACATGATCATGATTTTCCTTGTTTTCAAACCCTAGAGGTTGCTTCACAAACACTTCTTCCTTTAGATAGCCATTGAGAAAGAAACTTTTAACATCCATCTGGTGAAGGGTGAATTCCATGTAAGCAGCAAAGTCTATGAAGAGTCTTATTGATACTAGCCTTGAAACTGGAGCAAAAGTTTCATCATAATCTATGCCCTCCTCCTGACTATATCCTTGAACCACCAATCTTACCTTGTTCCTTGTAACTGTTCCATCTTCATCAAGTTTGTTTCTAAAGACCCACTTGGTGCCAATCATTGATCTGTCCAAGGGTCTTGGTACCAGATGCCAAACTTGACTCCTTTCAAATTGGTTGAGTTCATCTCGCATTGCATTTACCAGTCTGCATCCTGCAAACCCTCAACAATATATTTAATTTCAATAAGAGATAAGAAATCATCAAAAGCACAAAGATTCTTTAATGAAGATCTGGTTTGATTCCAGAGGTTGGATCAGTAATGATGTTCTCAATGGGATGAGAACTTTGATATTTGTAAGGTCTCACAACCAACTCGTTTCCCCGTGATGTTCCTTCAGTGTTATTTTTTTTCTGTGGAATGGGTTCATGGACAGGTTCCATTGAGGTCTGAGGATCATTTCCTCTTTGTTCTATTCCCCATTTCATGTTGCCCGGGGTGGATGAACTTGTTCCATCACATGTTCCCTCCTTCAGTACAGCTTCAGTCTGGGCTATGGTTTCATTTAAGTTTCTTACCAGCCCAATTGCTTCATCATCATGTTCATGTCTCTCATAAAGGATGTTAATTTCATCAAAATCCACATGAACACTTTCTTCAACACACATAGTTCTTTTGTTATAAACCTTATGAGCTTTACTATGTGAAGAATATCCTAATAATACTCCCTTATCACTTCTGGGATCAAACTTGCCTAGGGAGTCTTTACCATTGTTGTGCACAAAGCACTTGCATCCAAATGCCCTAAGATGGGATATATTTGGTTTTCTCCCTTTAAGTAACTCATAGGGAGTCTTCTCTACAAGAGGTCTAGTCACGCACCTATTTATGATCTAGCACGCAGTATTTACAGCTTCTGCCCAGAAGCTATGGGGCATTTTACTAGAAAGAAGCATAGTCATAGACATATCTTCAAGTTTCTTATTCTTTCTTTCAACTACTCAATTTTGTTGCAGAGTTCTAGGAGACAAAAAATTATGATCTATGCCATGCTCATCACAAAATTCAGCAAATTTAGCATTTTCAAATTTAGTACCATGATCAGACCTAATTGATGCAAGTTGATTACCTAGTTGTTTCTGAGTTTTTTTAACAAAAGAAGTGAATATGTCAAATGCTTCATCTTTAGATGTTAAAAACAATGTCCAAGTGAACTAGAGTAATCATCAACAAGCGCTATCACATATCTTTTACCACATCTGCTTAATGTTCTCATTGGACCATAGAGTCCATATGGACCAGTTCCATTGTTCTTGTGGTACTTACCACTTTCTTGCATTTAAAAGAGGATCTTACCTGCTTCCCCCTTGCACAAGCCTCACAAACTTTGTCTTCCTTGAACTTAATGTTAGGCAGTCCTATCACCAAGTCCTTGGAGACTAATTTATTGAGTTGACTCAGACTTGCACGTCCAAGTCTCTTATGCCAAAGGAGGGGATCACTATCCATCGCACTTAAGCAAGTGAGTTCATTTTTTGAAAGTGTGGACAGATCTACGATGTATATATTGTTCACTCTTTTTTCCTGCAAAACAATCTTGTCAGTGGTAAAATTAATCACAAAACATTTAGTAGAGATGAATGCTACCAAGTTACCTCTATCACGCAATTGTGATACACTGAACAGAATGTATATTAAGCCGTCTATCAAGTATACATTCTCAATAGAGTGAGATTCAGTCTTACCTATCTCACCAACCCCAATGATCTCACCTTTATTCCCATTTCCAAAAGAGACATTACCTCCTTTGAGGTCCTCAAATGAAAAGAACTGGTCCTTGCTTCCTGTCATGTGCTTTGAGCAGCCACTATTTATGTACCATATTTGGCTGCTCCCCTTCACTTGAACCTGCAAAAGGAAATCAGGGGTTAGTCTTAGGAACCCAAACTAGTTTGGGTCCCTTTCTATAGGCAAAATGATGAATTAAATTCTTTTTAGCCCAACTTGGTAGCAAATTCTTCCCTTGAACAAAATTTTTTTTTCTTTTGGCTTGCCTTTTCTTTTGTACTACATTCACTTTTATAATGACCAGTTTTACCACAGTTAGTACAAATATTATTCTCAGGAAGAGTGAGGTACTTGCTTTTGGGGTCCCACTTAGGTTGATGATTTCCAAATCCAAGTCCTCTTCTATTTCTATTATGATGTTCCTGCAGTCATGACAGAGCATCGTAGGACCTGTTCCATTTATTGGTTCTGCCTAGTTCATTCTTGACCTTTCCTAGATCCTCCTTCAAGACTCTTACCTACTCATTCTTCTTATACAACTCATCTTTTAGTTTACCTGTATTTTCTTCTAGAGTGAGTTGTGTGCAATCAGTTGTCTTCTTACTTGTTCCTAATTTCAGTTTTAGGTTTTCAGATTTTAGTTCTAGGACATTTGCTTCAAATGCATGAACCTGGGTCTTTAGTGCAGTATTCTCACTTATTGTCTCACTAACTCTGAGTTCCAGGTTCTTACACTTTGCTTTTAAAATTAGACATTCTTTAGACAGTTGTTCCTTTTCATTATTTATATCATCAGATTCATCAATGAAGTCTATAAGTAATTCAGAAAGTTTTTCTTTAGATAAAAACATAATCTTGTCTTTGAGATGAAATATACTTACCTCAGATTCCTTATAAGGTTCCTTTTTGGATTCTCCAATTGCCATAAGTGCTTTTTCATCTCCATCTTCATCATCTGAGCTTTCTCCCCAAGCAGCAATCATAGCCTTTGTTGATCCTTTGTTTTTCTTGGGATGAACTTGTTCCTTCTTCCTGCTTCTTCGCTCAGATCTTTCCTTCTTCCATTCAATTTCTCATTTAGAGAAGTTCTTGATGTGGTGATCAGTCTTCCCACACTTGTAGCAACTCTCATTGGTCGACTTTTCAGGAACCCTTGGTTTGTTTCAGTTTCCACTTCTTGAAGAATCCTTTCCTCTTATTAGGTATTTCTTGAAGTCCTTTGTGATCATAGTCATCTCATCTTCCTCTAGATCAGCACATTCAGTGTTTCTGAGTGTCAGGCTCCTTTCCTTCTTTGGTACATTCATCTTCATGGTTTGCCTTCTAATTTCATAAGTAGTGAGATTTCTAATCAGCTCATCCAACTTAAGAGTTGCAATGTTCTTTGATTCCTGAATTTCAGTGATTTTTCTTTCCCAAGAGACTGATAGAACCTTTGTCAGAATCTTCTAAACTTTGTCTTCTCCAAGAAGAATCCTTCCAATAGACTTAAGTTCATTTGTCAGTGTGGTGAACCTTTTATACATCTCTTGGATGGTTTCCCCTTCCTTCATAGTGAAATTTTCATATTGAGAATATAGTAGAGTTCCTCTGGACCTCTTCAATTGAGGGGTTCCTTCATGAGCCACTTGCAAGGTGTCCCAAATTTCCTTAGCAGTAGTACATCTTTGAATTATGTTGTACTCATCTGGATGAAGTCCACGCACAAGTCATTTCTTGGCCTTCGCATTCTTCTCCCATTTCCTCAATTCCTCGGCAGTGCAGTCAACTCTTGTTTTTCGCACATCTACTCCTGCAACATTCTTCTTCATGGTAGACAGGGGACCATCAGTGACAAAGTCTCATAGCTCATAGTCTTATCCTATGATGTGGTCTCTGATTCTGTTTTTTCAGCTGGAGTAGTACTGGCCATTGAAGAGTGGTGGCCTAACAGTTGATTGTCCTTCCCAATTTCCAGGTGGTGCGCTCATCTTGATCTTCTCCTAAGGTGTTAGCCTCTTCAAGGATAACCCGCTCTGATACCAATTGATGTTTTATACTTCAATACCACACAGGATGGGTGATTTTTTATTTTTGTGTGGCGAACAATTTTTCGCTTATACTGATTATAGAAAGACCTGGTTCTTCTAAGTATTCCTTAACCTACTATTGCTGAAATAATAAATGCGAAAAGTAAAGAACACAAGTATTTTACGTGGAAAACACCTGGCTCAAAAGGTAAAAAAACCACGACCTACTTCCCAGTAGGATTTTTCAAACCCTCCACTAAATCACTGAGCCAAAAACTGCATTTACAAAAGCAATTTTGTAAACCTAGGACTAAATCTAATCCCTTGTAGTAAATAGCCTCTAACTGTTTTGACAACTCCAAGTTAACTCTAACTTAAATGCACTGAGTACCTATTACAACTGCCTCTAGAAAAAGTTGAAATATACAATTTGAAAATCACCTACTACAATTGAACTAGAATAAAAGACAGACACTTGGAACTGGTTCTTCTATCGGGTTCATGTAGCTTCAGTTTTGCACACTTGAATCTCACACGAATTGCTTGCAAAATGCCTTACTATTTTGCTCTCAATTCCTGTTTAACTTCTGCGTTTGTGCATCCCTGTAAAATGAGAACATCCTGCAATATATAGAGTTAGTAGATGAAGAAATAACTAGAGTTCTAATGCTACTCTTCCTTGTGGAAGAGTTCTAGTTAATCTCAACTCCTAACTCCTTCCTTATCTTGGATAATGTTCTCTTTGAGTGAGGAGTCCTCCTCCTTATCAATTATGCAACTTTTTCGATCAAGAGATATTAATTATGCCAAATTATATTTATCTCCTTCACGTGCATCCCATATGTCTGAATTTGCCCGTGTCTCTGTACACCAAGGATGAACCTGGTCATACCTGAATTCTTTTGTTAATCTTCAAAACTATCCTTCACTTGAGCCAACAAATTCCAAAGCCCATATGACGCTTAATTAAGTGGTTATCCACTAATTATTGTCTTATGCT
Organism: Nicotiana knightiana; assembly: GCA_005239525.1. Classification (NCBI taxonomy): domain Eukaryota; kingdom Viridiplantae; phylum Streptophyta; class Magnoliopsida; order Solanales; family Solanaceae; genus Nicotiana; species Nicotiana knightiana. Next base: position 8,018 of record ML395498.1, on the reverse strand, counting down.
TTTGGAGCCATGGTGCGGTTTTATTTGCAATTTAAAAAAAAGTGTCAATCATTTCATATTTGACATCTATGAGGATTTTCATGTGTTGTTCCACTTCAATCGTACGTTCGTTCATCGTTAGAGGAGCTGAATCTAAGTTTTGAAAATTCCAACAAAAAAAGGTCAAAAACAGATCAAGTAGTATTAAAATATTCAAAACGATGAAGACTTTAATGGCAAATAAAAAAGTTAATACTACAGCTGTTCCAAATTTATGTAGTTTAATATTTTTGTACGTCCATTAAAAAAGACATAGGTTTAATAATAATAATATTTGTCTAAAACACTATTAAGGGTGAATATTTCTATTTATATATAAAGCTTAACAAGTGCTTCTTATTTTTCTAATATGTCAAAAAGATTGAAAAAACTGGAAAATTTTCATGATAGATTCTCCAGAGATCTTTATAAATGGGGCACAAATATAAGAAGAGAGGCGTGTGTATATATATGTGTGTACGTACACATAACTAAAAGCTTGTATTCTTGAATTATGGTTGGTTATGTGCGTAAAAAAAAAACAGAAAAAAGTTGATCTTCATGTTGTTGGGTTGTTTTTTTCTTTTTCAGGTTATATTGCTTAGTTGTTTACACAGAAACTATGTAACTTTAAGGAAAATTATTAGTACTAATAATTAGGGAAAATCAGTCAGATGTTCTGAATGTTGCATAATTAAGAAAAACAAATATCTTTTCACAAGTTCCTCTTTTTCTTTTTCTTTTGTCTAAAATAATAATCCACGCAATGACCACATATACCTATACGACGAATCATAAAAAGTACTTGACAGGCATCATATATATAGATAAAAATTTATTCTTAACTGATAGAGTAGTATTTACATAAAATCGATGTTTGTCAAATAAAGTTACACTTTTCTCTGAATAAAAAGACGATTCCAGTTTTTAATAATAATGTAACCTTTCTCAAAAAGAGAGAGGAATGAAGGAGTAAACCTTGAGATGATGACAATTGATAAAGGTTGTTTACATGAGACCTATGGGCTCTTTGGTGCCACCAAACTAGTATTTGAGACTCTTTGAAGTCTAAGATGTAGGATATATGTTACAATATTAAGAACACCCATGAAATCTCTTGTTAAAAGTTACAGTTGCCAGGAATATTTCGATATCATATATATATATATATATATATATATATATATATATATCTTGTTAAGTTAGTCGTGCATTAGACGCTAAATATATAGTACATACAATAAACCATGTATTATGTGTATAATTATATTAATTAATACATAATCTATATATACCAACTAAAAAAAGTAAATACTAAATATGACTAGCTAGTTCCGTAAAGATCCCAAAAATATTGTATTAGTACTTAGTACTACAAAATCTTGTAGTGAAAGTTGAATGGGTCAGTGCTAACTTTCAATTATACTATTGTATATTGTAGAAATCGGGCTCGTCTACTGCATGACAGATCGGGCTCGGAGCGTGAGGGATTGAAGATCGACCCCGAGTCTCATCGAACCAGAACACGAGGTCAGAATTTTCATTCTCGAGAACATTGAGTCCATGATCCCGGGATCGACCCTAACCCCGAATGAGCTCGAGGAAACATTATAGGTATAACCAACAGAAGGCCGAAATAACGGAATGACGAAATATCCATAACTGGTCGGGTATCACGGCGAAAATTTTGGACGTATCAATAAGGGACCGGCAAACTAGCAAATCAAGAGATTTTTAACTTTTATAGAATTGTACTAAAGTAGGATTCTCCTACTGTTACGATCCAAAATCTACTCATGGTCGTGATGGCGCCTAACACTGTCGTCAGGCGAGTCAACAGTGAATGATTAACTTAATTACTTATTTTACCTAAAGTAGGACTCCCTTATTGTCACGACCCAAAATCTACTCATGGTCGTGATGGCACCTAACACTGCCGTCAGGCAAGTCAACAGTGAATGATTATCTTAATTGCTTATTTTAGTATTTCGAAATCATAATTGTCATCAATAAAATCGTAAGAAATAGAATAAACATGGTAAGTGATAACATTTACACGAACTACAAAAATAAAAAATCCGTAAGAAACCCCAGAAATCCGGTGTCACAAGTGCATGAGCATCAATTAGAAAATTTAATAAAATACAACATCTGTCGGGGATACAAATTAGACATGAGGACATAAATAACTCTAATGGAGACTCGGCAAGCTGCGGATCGTAACATGGAATGCAGCTCACAGTATGTCCCCACAACATCCGTGCCTCCACGCCCAGAAGACCACCAGACATATATGTACCTGCACAAAAATGTGCAGCAAGTGTAGCATGAGTATGTAAATCAACGCGTATCCAGTAAGTATCTAGCCTAACCCAGAGAAATAATGACAAGGGTTCGACATCGACACTTACTAGTGGTCCAATAAGACAGCTATAATAAGAAGTAAGCATATATGGGGCAGAGTAAATAAACGAAATGAACAAATATAAGTACGTGGTACAATCCTCTACATTAAACTCGCGTTCTCAATTAGCAATTTTCTCCTCAAGATCTCACCAGATAGGTCGTCATACTTCACATCAGGAAAACTCCCAGATACACTAGCTTTTTGACAAATGATACACACTTTTCCATAGAAGTACTTTATAGAAATGCCGAGGCGTGCGGCTCGATCCCATCATAATCTGGTATATAACCATAGATACATCTATTATATATTGCCGAGGCTAACGGCCCGCTCCCATGAGAGTGTGATACATAATCCTGCCGAGGCGAAAATCCCATAAGATGTGCGCAGTCCCGAGGATCGAACGACACGAACCATAGATGTATCTAACCTGCATGGACGAATGGCCTGATCCCATTAGAATAAGAAGCTTTGATGGGCTCTTAACCCCACTCACGAATGGACATGTGAGTTATAAGGAGCTTTGGGAAAACCTTTCGATGAGAACGTATAATACAGGTGAAATTCGTAAGATGAGTACAATTATTCTGTGGTAAATCATGCAGTTAGCCCGAATATCTACAATAGCAAGTCTACCACTCTACACAAATCTAGTCTCAAATTGTAACGTGTAGTAAAGGAATCTAGTTGGTAAGAGACAACTCAAATAGTACAGTTATAGTATTGCGTGAACCTAAGTCTACCTGGACAATAACATGAATATAGTTACGTACGGACTCCCATCACCTCGTGTGTATTTAGCCCCCACAACAAGTAACAAATAACAATTACAACACCTAGGGGTAATTTCTCCCTCACAAAGTTAGACAGGAGACTTACCTCGCTCCGAAGTTCCATAATCCGGCTCCAACGCTACTCTAACATCCCAAATCGATGCCCGTCGCTCCAAAACTAGTCAATCAATGTGAAAATCCATAAATATATACCCTAATACTCATAATAAATCAACTTATAACAATTTTTCACTCCGCTCGAAAAGTCGATAAAGTCAAGCCTCAAGCCCACATGCCCGGATTCCGAATTTTTTTGAAAATAAATATTATCCATAACATTGCTAACTCAAACATATAATTTATTCCAAATTTCATGCCCAAGTTCGTGGTCAAAATCCATAGATAAAATTTTCTAGGTTTTCCTAAAAAATCCCAAATTTTTACATATTTTCATGTCTAAATCCATATATAAATCTTGCATTAAACTCACAATACGCGGGAATCACTTACCTTGACATAGTTGATGAAAATCCCTCCCTAAAGCTCCTAAAAATCGCCGCAACCAAGTTAAAAATGAGAAAAGAAGAGCCAAATCCCGCTATTGAAACGATTCTGCCCAGTGATATTTTTGCACCTGCGGGACAGTAGCCGCACCTCCGGCGTCGCTTTTGCGGACACGCCATCGCTTCTGCAGAAATCACCCATACATGGCGCCTCGCACCTACAGAAATATTCACTGCTTTTGGACATCACAGGTGGGAGCTCCCTTCTGCTCCTGCGTCTTCTAACGCTTCTGCGCCCAACGCTTCGCTTCTGCGCTGGTGCAGATGCAGCCAAAATTCCGCACTTGCGATCCTTCCCCTGGCTGACTTGCTCCTTTTTTGTGACCCCTGGACCGCTTCTGCGACCCCTGGGCCACTTCTGCGGCCCCACACCTGCGGCCAAAACCTCGCAGGTGCGGTTACACTAGATGACAACAGCTTCAGCATTTTCATAAGGCCAAATTCAATCTTTAACCATCTGGATTTCACCCGAGGCCCTCGGGACCTTAACCGAATATACCAACAAGTCCCAAAAAATAATACGAACTTAGTTGAAGCCTTAAACCACGTCAAACAACATCAAAATCATGAATCGCGCCTCGAATAAAACTTAAAATTTCCAAATTTCCAAATTCTATAACTTGTACTGGAACACATCTAATCAAGTCCGATTGGCCTCAAGTTTTGCACACAAGTCATAATTGATATTACGGGCCTACTCCAACTTCCGGAATCGAAATTCAACTCTGATATCAAAAAGTCCACTCCCGGTCGAACCTCCCAAAAATCATCCAATTTCCAACTTTCGCCAAATGACCCTAAAATGACTACGGACCTCCAAATTCACATCCAGACGTGCTCCTATGACTAGAATCACCATACAGAGATATCCATATTCTCGGAATTCCAAATAGACATTGATAACATTAAAATACGCTTCAACCAAAATTTATAACATCTTCTAAAAATGCCAACTTTCTACAATAAGCACTGTAACGCTCCAGGGTCATTCATAACTCGCTCCGGACATACTCCCAAGTCCACAATCATCATACAAACCTATTAGAACCTTCAAATCCCGATTCCGAGGTTTTTTACTCAAAAGTCCAATCTTAGTCAATTCTTCCATCTTAAAGCTTTCAAAAGTTGAGATTTCTTTCCAAATCAAGTCCAAACTTTCCGAAATAAAATTATGACCACACGTACAAGTCATAATATCTGAAGTGAAGCTACTCAAACCATCGAACGATGCGCTAGAGCTCAAAACGACCAGTCAGGTTGTTACACCTACTATATAAAGGGGGTATGATTACTTGTAAAGTACATTGTAACACGCATTCCAAAGCAATATATTATTCTTCTCTTTAAGTTTTTATTTCAATTGTGTCCTGATACCGATTGAAGTTCATTCAGTTCAAGGGTGGCCCTCCCCCCAAGTCTGTGACTGTTCAATCCGCGTGGTTTGAATTTACTTTATCATACTTTATTTCAATTGCAATTTAATTTATCATTTTGTGTCGATTTAATCGACGTATCCTTAAACCACTTACAAATTTAATTGTTGTCCAATTTTGAGGATAAACAGTTTGGAGCCTACCGTGGGGCTAAGGATAATGGTGGTTATTTGATACAGCTTTCCATAACACACACTATTTTACACTTGTTCTTCGAAGTTTCTCTGATTTCAGGCTAAAGCTAAAAATGTCGAACTCTCAATCAGCACCCCTACATGTTGACAATTAGTCCGTCCACCGTGGATAAAATGACAATGTAGCAACCAGAAATGAGGTGCCCCCAGTCAACCTCGGTAGAGTCCCGTCCGCAGACATGATCAACGTTATCTCACATGTGGCTATCAACACAAATTTTCCCACCAATCCGGAGGACAGCGTCCATAGAGATGTTCAATCGGCTTCACAAAGCACACAGGACGGTGAAGGTGGTAGAATAAACTTAAGAGTAATCTTCGAAATATTACAGGCTCAATAGGCGGTGATATCCCAACTCCAGAACTAGAGCGGCGCATCGAGTAGGATTGAGCCCGAACCATTCCAGGAAGTTGTACATAGAGATGAACCGGTCTTAGAGAGATAGAATGAGAAGGATTCGGGGACCAGCCCGGTAATTGTGAAGATGCTCGAAGATCTAATGAAACAGATACAGTCGGGGGAGAAGAAAATCGAGGCAAATGATAAAAAGGTGGAAACATACAATTCCAGGGTTGATCAAATCTCAGGAACACCACTGATATTGAAAGGCCTGGACTCTTAGAAGTTCGTACAAAAGCCTTTTCCTCCGAGTTCGATTCCCAAGTTGATCCCTAAGAAGTTCTGCATGCCCGAGATTCCTATGTACAATGGAACGACCAGCCCAAATGAAGATGTTACCTCTTATACATGCGCCATCAAAGGGAACGACTTGGAGGATGACGAGATCGAATCTATCTTGCTAAAGAAATTCGGAGAGACCCTGTCAAAGGGAGCTATGATGTTATCACAATTTACCACCTAATTCTATTGACTCATTTGATATGCTCGCAGACTCTTTCATGAACGAACACGCAGGTGCTATCAAGGTCAAGACCAGGAAGTCGGATCTTTTCAAAGTAAAACAGAAGGATAATGAAATGCTCTGAGAGTTCGTGTCCCGGTTTCAAATGGAATGTATGGACCTTCCACCGGTTGCTGATGATTGGGCCGTTCAAGCTTTCACCCAAGGACTCAATGTTCAACGCTCGATGGCTTCACAGCAGTTGAAGCAGATTCTATAGAGTACTCGGCTATTACTTGGGCCGATGTGCATAATCGATATCAATCAAAATTTTGAGTCGAAAAACCAGTGGGTCTGGGAGAAATTCTATGTGAAATGAAAGGAGAAATGATCTAGGTCAGAGCACTCGGGGACTCATGAGCAAGAACACCTTCTATAGGCCTCTCGATTCTAAAGAAGCACCAAGGTTATCGTAATATAACTTTAATGTTGATGCGGCTGCCATCGTATCAGTTATCGTACGCATCAAGGATACCAAATGACCTCGACCTCTACAATCCGATCCAGCCCAACGGGATCTTAACCAGATGTGAAAACATCATGGCACTCTTGGCCGCAGAACAGAGGATTGCCGACAGTTGAGAGAGGAAATAGCCTGGTTGTTCAACAACGGGCACCTTCGATAATTTCTGAGCTACCGAGACAAGAATCATTTCAGAATCAATAATTCTAAGAAACAAACCGAACCAGAAGAACCTCAGCACGTCATTACATGATCATCGGGTGGAGTCGATGTCCCTCAAGGGCCGATATTGAAGCGCACCAAAGTGTCCATAACAAGGGAAGGAACCTTGTCTTTATACAACAAGGACGCATAAGGGATCGTGCAGCCCCACAATGATGTACTGATAATATCTGTACTCATAAATAAATCTTGAGTTAAGCATGTGTTAATTGATCCAGGTGGCTCGGGAAACATCATCCGGTCGAGAGTCGTAGAGCAGCTCAATCTACAAGATCAAATTGTGCCTGCAATTCGAGTTTTTAACGGATTCAACATGGCATGTGAAACCACTAAAGGGGAGATAACATTACCAGTCAATGTTGTCGGGACCATCCAGGAGGCCAAGTTTTATGTGATCGAAGGAGACATGGGGTAAAACTCCCTGTTTGGGAGACCACGGATCCACAACATGAGGGCGGTGCCCTTGACTCTTAACCAAGTGTTAAAATTCCCAATGCCAGGAGGGATTAAAACGATCTACGGAGAACAACCGGCCATAAAAGAAATGTTTGGAGTGGAAGAGGTGATTCCGATATCATCACTCGCAACGTCAAAGGAACCAAGTTTGGATACAAAGCAAGAGGCTAAACAACAATCACCAACACCGTCCACGACCCAACCGGAAAAATAAGGGACTGATGAAGACGATGATCACAGGGTTCCCATATCCTGTATAGTCCCCGATGATTACGATGTCACTAAATCGACGGTCGAGGAGCTAGAACATGTCATATTGACTGAGCATCTTCCTGATCGGAAGGTATACCTGGGCACGGGGTTAACACCCGAGCTCAGGAAAAAACTCATTCAATTTCTTATAGCTAACATAGATTGTTTCGCTTGGTCCCAACTTGATATGACAGGGATCCCATCGGAGATAACCACTCACAAGCTAAGCCTGGACCCGAAATTCCATCCGGTCAAGCAGAAGAGGAGACCCTAGTCCGAGGTCAAACATGCTTTCATCAAGGACGAGGTATCTAAACTCCTTAAAATAGGGTTCA